>JAHLJT010002837.1:0-33203 GCA_031308135.1 Acheta domesticus | reverse complement strand
ATATTATAATATATATATAATATGAAACGAATTGTTATCACTAAGACGATAACAATGCGTTTCGAACCAATTTTGTACGTTTGAACTGCGCGGCAGAGGCCAGCCCGCCGGCGGAGTCGGGGGGGGGCAGAGCCGGTTCAACGTGAAGAACCAGGAGCCACGAATCGAGCGCGAGACCAGTAGAGCAATGGCGGAGAAAGAGAATGGACGTAAGGTATCGTGTGGAAGGAAAAGCGAATAGTGGCGGACAGAGTGGAACCAGAGTGGAGTTGTGACGGAGAAAGTGTGGGACCAAAGTGAACGCATTAGCGGAAAAGTGAAGCGAGACAAAGAGAGTGCAAGAGAGTAGTAAAGTGTTACAGACGGTGAAACGTGGTGGATGATTAACACGTGGGACGGACACTGCCGTATAGAGGGAGGGAGCATTGTATGCCAGTTTTAAACATTATCAAGCACCACTTAGGTGAACAGTTAATGACCATTACCATAAAGGTCGAGAACTGTATCGTAAAAGAACGAGAGAATAGCAGCTGGGGAGGACAACGCTCTGATACAATCAAAACGTTGGGTTACGTTTCAAAGCAGACCCCGGCGGCTACGAGTGGGGTGAGAAGCGGCGACGGCGGCGTTCCTCTGCCGCCCTTCCGAGCACCTCCGAAGGAGACGGAATTACCCGAAGGGCGAGGTGGCGCGGCCAGGCCCGTCAGGCAAGAACGCATCGAACAAGTAGCCGGCGCGGCATTGCGGGGCTCCCTCCCCGCGCTGGCTTCCTGCGGCGCGAGGTGCCGGCCGACGGCGGACGGGCGAGTATTGAAACGGCGCAAGTCAACGGGGTTTTCGTGAGTAAAAGCGGTCGGAAGGTTGGGAGAGTAGTGATTGACCAAGAGAAAACGGTGATCTTGATTTGAGCCCCCCCTAAGTAATAAAACTAGGGTAAGGGAGTAAAGCCATAAGGTGACCGTAAAATTGTAAAAAGGGATCAGACAAAGCACGGGAAAAACAGAGTAAATGCCTCCTGTGAGCGCCAAAAGCAACTGACTTTGTATAGCAATGGTTTTGTTCTGTTTTTGTAATAAAGAAAAGTTTCGTTACCCCTAGTCTCCATTGTGTAGATGATTGGATCCGGAGCCCATTCCCGAAAAAGAATTCCTGCCCCCTCTTGTTTATTTATAAATTTTGTGAGAGTTAATCAACTACTCGTTTCAATATATATATATATATATATTATATATATATATATATATATTAACGCGTTACTGCGTTGTTAGTTTTTAATAGTAGTTTTTTATTAGTAATTTAGTCAAACTATGGTTGAAAAGCGCGCGAGGAGTGTGAACTGGTAAAGTGAAGAGAAGGTAAGAAAGAGGCTATTTTGTTGAATATTTTACATTCTTTTATGAAAGTGTGATGTTGGAATGTGCTGACCTTTCCTGTTTTCTCTTTCTTTCTAGCAACTACTAAGAGAAATAATGAGGCAGTTCTGAACGTGATGAATGTGAAAAGCAATAATATTGCTAATAAAAAACGCTTGTCAAGAAATAACAAATAAATTTAACAGATTTAACTATAGACTTAGGGAATTGAAGCAGATATACAGCCATGAAACGACGTCGAAAAAAGAAATGGGAGAATACAATAAATGTAGTAGAATGACTGGTGGGGCACCAAAACCTCCAAGTCCGTCTCAAGAGACTTTAGAAATGGTGAGTCTGGATTCCGCAAGATTTTTATATCCAGAAATCCTTTTGATTCGGACAATTTGTTGTGATACCTTGTATATCTGAAATGGAGACTGAGAACACTGAACTGTCTCCGACTGTGAATGTTTTTGTTCCGGGAAGGAGCGATGTTGCGGTTGCCTTCACTTCAGCACTTCTGTTGCTGCCGGTGCAACACGTAATCCGAATGCTATTTCTGCTATTACTATGCCTCCTGCAACTGCTAGTACTTCTGCGTCCAGTGATTACTTCTATTCCCACGCCTGTTGCTGGAGCTGCTACTCCTCCATCAAGATTTAGAAGTCAAACGATGGAGGAGTAAGGATGGGACCAGTTGATTTTCAACAAATATTTTTACCTTTCCCGTGTTTGTACTGGTGACTGGTCAACTGGTCAACAAAGCATGCGCAGGAACGAAGGGGTGAGGTTCCGTCTCAAGGAGGGAAATTAGTGAGATTGTGGTTCTACAATATCATATACTTTCTCTGGGCTGCTCTCTGAGAACAGACAGTACCAACGTTCCTGTTGACTCTTGTGCTGCAGTGTCTGTTCCAAGATCATATTTATTTTTGCAAATGAATGTTGTGTTTTCATTTTTTAAATTAGAATGTAAATGATTCCTATTCTTTGATGGTGCGATGACTAACTTTTAGACGGCATGCTGTTAAAATGCAAAATTTAAAACAAAAATTTAAACAGTGCCGGTGAACTAGCCGTAAGACAACTTACAAAAGTTCACAACGCGATTTAAAGAAAGCAACAGTACGTTGCGATTTCCTGAGAATGATTTTTATTTCAATGTTTACTAGGGGAGGAGGATTGTGAAAAACTGATATCGAAAAATGTAAGACTTATCGACATGTATGCCTATCAATTTTGCCGTGGCGGTACTAGTGAACAAGAATGGACCTGTGGGTGTGCTTGCCAATAATGTTTCCTTTTTCAATTTTCAGAATTTGAGCAAGCCCAATGTGTTCGATAGCTTCACAAGTTTGGATGATGTCTGCCTCAAGTTCTAACCATAGCTAAATCGAAAAGAGAAATCATTGTTCGATGTAGAAACGGTACTTTTTCGAGACTTGCTAGGCAAAATACTAGATATGAGGTTAATCTTGCATCCAGTAATCAGATACAAGCTTAATCTTGTATAATAATTTACAGTATGTAGTACAGTATTCCTTCATCACTATTTCTCTACTTAAAATTGTTGTATATTTTCTTGGTTCCCTGTCATTTAAATAAATCCAATTTATGTTTAAAGATTGTATTCCATTGACACTGATGCATTTGCTGAATATGGAGCGATGGTTTCATTTTAAGGAAAGACGTATTTGTCCAAGAGAAGCCCTATCACGCGATTTCCTAAATGGCTAAAATTCAAGCTAAATTCAAGGGAGGAATGTTTGATTGTTTATTTATAAGTATTTACTAGTATTTAATTATAAATTACAATAAATAAAATCAATTATGATCAAAATGGACAATGAACAATTCACACAGTTTCAACAGCAAATGCTTGAAAAGATACTGACAAAACAAACGTCGGAAAGCCACCAGTAGTGGCTGTTAATAAGGCACTTTTGCCAAATTTTGAGAACTTTGATTCTACAAAAGAATCTTTTAGAAATTATAAATCCAGATTCGAAAATTATATAGAAATGAAGAACGTAGATAAAAATAAAGATTATTGCGCCAAGTTATAACTTAATTCAATAGGCGCAAAATATTTTAACATGATTGCGGCACTGGCAGCGCCAACATTACCAAAAGAAAAAACTTACGACGAACTCATTTCACTTTTAGAAATGCAGTTAGCACGAAAGAAAAATGTTCTTGTGGCGCAACATCAATTTTTATCGAAATACCAACAGGATAATCAATCAATTTCGGAATTTGTGGCTACATTGAGAGCCGACATTGGAGACTGCAATTTTGTTTCAGAATGTAACTGCCAGAATTCAGTTGCAGACACTTTATTCTGCACAATTTATTCGAGGGATCAAGGACAACTCCATCAGGGAGAATATTCTTTAAACTGAAACCACAAAATTCGAAGAAATTGTTTCAAAAGCATTAGCTTTAGAAGCATCAAAGATCAATTCGAAGGAGTTGGCCTAAAGAACACAGACATTGACATTGATAGTATCAACAAAATAAAGAAGTATGTCAAGACAGATGACAATAAGACAAGAGGTCGCGACCAATCTCAACAAAAAACGACACGCAATCACTCAAGTTCGAACAAACGCGAACGAAAAGTCGATTATGCTGATCTAGGCATCGATGGAATTTAAAATCAACCTACATGAACTCGATCAAAAGAACTCATAAACCGCCGATAACAGTATCAGTAATATCAACGTCATCGAAGAAATTATGTCGCAATATTAGGACACTTTTGAAGAAAAAGTCGGTTGTGTTCCAAACTGCAAGGTAAGCTTAAAATTACGAGAAAGCAAAACTAATTTTCCATCGAGAAAGAGAAATTCCTTACGCTCTTTTCAGCCGAGTCGAGAAGGAACTGGATTCACTGGAGGAATCAGAAATCATTACGAGAACGGAAACAAGTGACTGGGGATCTCCCCCTGGTCGTCTTACCAAAAGCTGACAAAGTTCGATTAGTGTGGACTACAAAGTTGGAGTGAACGAGCGACTCATAGACGCACATTACCCGATTTCGAAGATCGACGAAATTCTAAATAGTCTACACAATTCTAAACATTTTTGCACACTGGATTTATACAAGGCATACCTGCACCTTGAAGTAGGCGACAAATCAAAAGATATTCAAACCATTTCAAACCATATCAACTCATCGAGGAACGTACAAAATGAATCACCTCTCATTCGGGATTAAAACAGCACCTTCTGAATTCAACCGAATTATTGATCAAATTTTGAGAGGAGTTCCGAAAACGGAAAAGTATTTTAACGATATAATTATTCATGGAACTACATTATAAGAATGTAAACAGAATTTAATCAGCTGTCTCGACCAACTGCGAAAGTACGATCTACATATAAATTGCAAGAAATGCTCTTTTTTCAAGAACGCATACAATATTTTACAGGTTCGCCACTTTCATGAGAATGATATACTGTGAGAAACAGTTCTGAGCGATACGACGGGTGAAATATCATTTTCTAAATTGAGTGAATTCTCTCAATTTAAAAAATTGTGGGGGTCTTCCGTATTTCTAGACTGCCCTACCTACTTTTCTAGCACACAAGACGAGAAAATCCAGCAGAAAAGAAAAGAAGGCTGAAGAACTACCAAGCGGTAGCTGTCGATGCTGCCTAGTGTGGTTTCGCAGCAAGTTTATAATTAACAGTTTTCTTCTATAACGTAGGAAAATTCGAGGAAAGTTACAGTGTTTGCAATTTGGCAATTGTTAAATAAAGTGATGATCGTGTTTCGTTTTTAAAACTCCTGATGAATCCTCATCCAGTGATTTATCTTTCGGAAGTTGTCGATAGTGCTTTGAAATTTAGTTTTTACAGAAAAATGCTCCTGTGACGAAATTAAGAAATCAAGATTTTCTAAGAAACATTACCAATATTAATTTAATTTCAGATATGTTGGATATGTTTTTGATTAGAAAAATGTTTGACTGAAGATGACTTTGTGTCTGAAAATTGACCAGGAATATAATACTCTCCATGTAGTAAAGCAGATAACTGAAAATAAAAGTTATTTCAAATTTTTATTGGAAAAATATAACTAATTATTGTTCATAAAAACATATTAATTATAAAGTATGTTGCTGCTTTTTATTTTCAATTTCATGACATGACTTATTTTAATTGAGAGATTAGATTTTCGGAGGTTGAAAAGCCCAGCACATAATGGCTGTGGATGTGGTAGCTTGTACCAATGTGGTTATAGATTGCTTTTTCAGCATGAAAAGGTTGCAAATGAATGCATGATTTTTGTTGGTATGTGAACATTATTTAGAACACATAATTAAGATGTTGGCAGTAATGAATAATTTTTTAAAATATTGCAAGAAGATCAAAGACTAAATATTTTGTAAAATTGCTGAAAGAAAGTTGAAAAATCTGACTGGATAATTTATAATTTGTGTTAATGTATTAATGTGAATATGTGTTAGTGTATTAATAAATGTGACTGGACTTTTTGCACATACATTATGATATATGTATGTATACTGCGAGCAAAACTTCTGCCGACTTGACAGCCGGGAGTGGGGGAGAGCGATGTTGCCACTTACTCGGGCGGCAGAAACGTGTTCGTTCTTGCGTCAGATCAACTGTTGAGGCATACACGTCCAGCTTATTGTATTTTTGGTAAAATTGTAATGACACTAGTTTATTTGATGAAATTCTGTTACCCAATTTTATCGCAGTCCCTTACGCTATAATCCTGCCAAAGCAAAGAATAACGAAACATGTTTGCATAACGCGCAAAGCAGATGAAAGTAACTACAGCGAGACGCCGTAAGTACAGTAAACGTCGGCAACTCTGTAGTGACATCATTGTAATTCGAAGCCTCTTGATTGGATAACGAAACCCCCTCTCCCCTTCAGCCTGGAGCTGTCAAGTCGGCAGAAATATTACTAGCAGTAGAACTTACTACCTTTATTATGTTTCCACTACATCCCTTGTAATAATGTTAAGGAAAGTAAAGGGGTATAAAGTATCTGAAAAAATATGTTCTTGAGATCACTCTTAAGAACTTGAAGGTAAATGCATTCAAACGAATTTCTTATGGATTGTTGAAACAATATTGTGCCTATAAAATTTCACTGATGTGAACATTAAATAGGAACATATATTTTGTAATGCATTTCCAGAATAGTAATTGCAACGAAGTAAGGGTTTCTAGGGTAACGAGCTGCGCAGCTGACCGGTCGGACTACCTTTGATGACGTCACTAAACAGTGTGGACGCTTTCTATATGCAGGGGGTGTTGCTCCACTGCAGTTCTAGAAGCTCCTTCTTTGAAATCGGCATTGTGAAGTCCAGCGTGATTTTGGGTGTAGTTTGTGTGTTATTTGAATTTTATTATTGTGGTATAAGTGTGCATGTTAGTTGATTGTTAAAATGAATTCTGATGTATCAAACGAATATCAGTTTCAGGCACTCGTACCGTGTAGACGTGCTCTCGTGTAGCACGCGCCGCCCAAATTATCGTGTTGTGTAGTGTTTTTGTGAAATCGTAATCGCATTTTATCGTCACTATCATGAATACGTGCAATCTATGGGAAGAAGTACAAGACGACGGTGTATGGGATGCCGAAATCGGTATCATTTTGGATCATGCTCAATATCGGAACGTATCTTTATAGCGAAATCGAGTGATGCAAAAGCAAAATGGCGGTGTTCACAATGTAGAGACAGTAAAAATGTACAAGGACACCAACGGAATGATAATTCACATCCCAGAGATGAAGAGAAGAATATAGAAGATGACCTTTTAAACCTGGACCCCGATTTACCACCAAACATGAAGAAACTAATGCATGAATTGATAAAATCCGTCCGGCATATATCGGAGAAATTCGACGAGATGGCTGCGAAGTTAGACGAAAACATCAAAGAGAGCAAAATTCTAAAACAAGAAGTGAACGTTCTCAAGGAAAACTTGACAAGATATGGAACTAACCAATCTCTCAACACAATTAAACAAACTGGAGCAATACAATAAAAGAAAATATATTGAAATACACGGGCTTACAGCAGCCGACAACACCTCACCAATGGAAGAATACAAAAAAAGTGCAGAGAAAATAGGTGTCGATACGGAATGTGAAGCGACACAAGAACAAATAATACCAATGAAAAGAAGTAAAATAGTACTAGTGGTCAAGAAATCGATGGTGGAACAATATGAAAAGGGAGGATTAATTAAATGGTGATTGCCTGTATTTCAACGAAGCTTTAACGCCAGAAAACAGGAATCTCCTACAAGAACTGAGAATTCAAGCAAGGATAAAAAACATTAAATACGTGTGGGTACAAAATGGGTCAATACTAGTGAGGAAAGAAGAAAATGGCAACGTAATCGCAGCCACCAGTGTTAAGGACTTGGACAAATGTTAAATTTGTCAAAAACTAGGGCAAACAACATCAACTACTTTGCAATGGATTGGAACACTAGTGAGATAAGAAATTATCAAGTAAACTTTAAAGCGTGTGATGACATTGAGCAGTGGCAAGAATTTCTCATTAAATCTGATGAATATCATCCAGCAAAAGGTAAACTACACTTTTTCATGTTAATATTCGCTCACTAAAAACACACTGGAATGAGCTCTTGGTCATCTTAAACAATAGCTCCTTGATATTATTTGTGTGACAGAAGCTAATCTGAAAGAACAAGATGTAGAACACTACTTCCTACCAGACTACAAAGCTACTCCCTACGTGCAACTAAATCAGGAGGGGGAATACTAGTATTCTACAAAAACAATTTAATTTTTGATAATGAAAACTATATTGCAGACCCATTTGAAGTCATAACTGGCACCATTGAAACAGGTGTCGGATAAAGCGAATTCTCTTGCCAATAAACCTTCTTGCTATGTTTTGAGTAGCATATCTTTCCCTTTACAAACAGTAGTGAAAGCCCGAAGAGTGGGGGCTGCTGAAAGTACGTTAGAAGCAGTTAGTTGGAAAGCCGTTAGACATGTGCGGAGTTCACTCGCGTGTTAGCTGCGGTAAATTCACGATATAAGCGGCACGCATGTTACGTCAGCGGCCAAAATCTTTCAATCCTGTGCGCTATTAACAAGGAATTGAGTTAATAATTAAGTGCTAGTAAACTCGGCGAATTGTGTAAAACATTAAATTTTTGAAGGCCACGTGATGGCCTTTTCACGCTGGTAGTGAAAACAGTGTTCCTGGATGGCGACATACATCGCCTTTGTATCTGCTACCATTGGCTTGGCGTTCAAGTTATTGAAGTTCTAAACCACGTGACTGCAGCTGGCAATCTCCAATGAGTATTACTCAATATTGTAAAGCTTACGTTTCAACCTGAGTGTAGTAATAGCGCTCAGAACGATATATTGGTACTCCGTGTATTTTGTTTATTTCTAAGTGTAAAACTTTTTATCCCAATGCAAACCATTTCATTTTATGTGCGAACTGTATTTTATTAACCTACTCTGTTCTCTCAATTCGCACATTCAAGAATCTACACGATTTGGGAAGAAGTGAAATCTGATATAATGTTACAAAGAGTATTTATAGCATTGTGTTTGTTCTCTGCTCTTTTCTTTTTTCTATTGTCACCGTCATGTAACTTGGCGGGTCGCTTGCCACTGCGCATCACTCCTGCTAGACACATGACGCGCCAATCGCTGCCATTCTGTCGCTGATAGTTTGAAAGGGCTGACCACGGAATCTTTTCAATTTATTTGTGTCATTATTTTTTAAATAGTCATAACAAGTGTTACAAATGTTCCTGGAACAGTGGCAATGGAAGGGGAGAAGAAAACGCAGCCAGTGCTTCACAAACAAGCGCGTGGGAAAGTGTTCAGTGTGTATCAGTATTTCAAATTGGAACGCGATCATGGCGGGCCGCTGCTCAGCGTTGCCAAGTGCGATCAAAGTACTGCCGACGCTTTTAATGTAAGCCTTCGGACGGTGCAAAGAATAGTGAAGGAAGCAAAATCATCGGAAGAGAAAGGTAAAGTGCAGTTTCACTCTCCTAGGAAAACAAGACAGAGGAATAAACCTGTAACTGGTCTCTATGAATGTGATCGAAGTTTATTAAGACGGAAAGTGTTGGAATTTTATGATAAAGAACAATTTCCCACTGCAAAGAAACTTGTGCAGGAAATGAAACGGGCCATGGAATTTGCTGGCAGTCAGTCATCAATGTTGCGTATTCTGAAGTCTCTTGGTTTCAAATATCGCAAAAGCAATAACGGCAGAAAGTTTCTAATGGAAAGAAATAATATACGTAGCTGCCGCTAGAACTGTTTTTCTGAGAACCATGCATGACTTGAGGAATTCGACAGAAGATCGTACTGTTTATTATCTTGATGAAACTTGGTTGAATCAAAATCACACCAATGCGTATTGTTGGCAACACGCAGACTCTTCAGGTGGCTTTCGACTTCCGACTGGCAAAGGCGAACGTTTGATAATTTGTCATGCAGGCTCTGCCAAGACAGGATTCGTACCACATAGTGAACTGATATTTCGATCCCGTGCAAAACTCCACTCTGATTATCATGGCGAAATGGGCGCGAATAAATTTAAGCAGTGGTTTACCACTAAATTTATACCCTTTCTGAGACCGCAATCTGTAATCGGTATGGACAATGCGTCGTATCACTCAGTTGTTATAAACAAGGCTCCCTCCTCCAATACGAAAAAGGCAGACATTTTAGAGTGGCTATCCAGCAAAAACATTTCATGTAAGGCTACACAGACACGAGTGGAATTATTGAATTTAGTGAAAATGATCAAACCGTGTTCCAAAGAGTATGATCTGGACACAATTGCAAAAAATCATGGACATATGGTAGTTCGATTGCCCCCATATCATTGTCAGTAGAACCCAATCGAATTATTATGGGCACAAATAAAAAAGGATGTTGCAAATCGAAACAACATGTTTAAAATTGCTGATGTTGAATTGTTGTGTAAGGAAGCCATACAGAGAGTAGATGTTGAAACGTGGGCAAAAAGTGTTCGAGATGCTGAAGAAATTCAGGAAAAAGATTTTTCTAAAGAATGTGTGAGGGACGCTGTAATGGAGCCCATTATTATAAACCTTCAATCTGACTCCGATTCAGAGGACTCAAGTGACGAAGACAGTGATGAATGATGATATAATGTAAATTACAATATGAAATAAAATTATTTTTCTCCAAAATTCTCGCTCATTATTTTCTTTAAAAGTTTATGCTCATTTTCATAAAGAATACTGTAGTGTATCCGCGAAAAAAAAAACGATATTGTTATCCACGGCCGACGCTAGTAAACCGTGGCTACAGTAACTCGAGTTGTCCGTGCGTTATCTCAAAGCGATTTCGTGCGCGCTCCTCGCAGCTCAGCTGAGAATCGCGTGGGTTGTCGAAGAGCGGCAACATCGGAAGGACCCAGGCGCCTTCCTCCCTGCGCGGCCGACCCGCCAAGTTACATGACGGTGACAATAGCCACAAAAGGACTTTATCAATCAATACTGAATGTATTACAGGGAACATTCACTTTATATGAGATACCCACACTGTATATGTATGTGTCAATCTCAAAGAGAAAATACTACCAAAGCTGTTACCTCAAAGAGGGCTTGTCAGTAAATTTGTTTAGCCATTTATTATCTCCCTAATGCAGAAGTAGTCATTCTGTTAATTGATAAAAGGGGTATTATCTACCCACTACCTTATTGTAAAATCTGAAGTCTTAGCAAATAATAAATATTGTTGTTATTGGATTGCTTGTACTCTGGTTATTGGAGGGAAGGAAGTTTAAGTGTCCAACGCCACCCCCATTTCCAGTCCATTTGCTCAAAGGGCATTACATACAATATTCCCTTCAACAGGCCAAAACTCAATCATTGCAGAAATAATCATAGTTTACAAACAAATCAAATCAAATTACACAGCTTTCCTTAAAAAATTGAAGACCTTAGTGGAAGACTGCGGCGTCCATCCTGCACTCATAATTGGTGACACCAATATTAATATAATAGAAACAAAACAGTAAATGAAGACGAGTTACTTCAGTATGGTAATGGGTTTGTGAATGCTGTAGATGACATTACAAGAGAGGAAATCAGAGAAGGAAAAAATATGTAGCTCCCTAATCGATCATATCTTTGTAAGATCACAAGCTAAGGAAATTTGGTCAGCCACTCTCAGATACAAAATATACACCATGGTCATTCACTATAACCCCAAAGAAATAAACATATTAAACACGAGCAGAAATATCAAGAAAACAACTGTTAAAATATATAATAAATTAACTGAATATATCAGGAACCACAATTGAAATGATTGTGAAGATCAAATGCAGGTAAGTTTTTAGAGAATATTGTGAACATTTTTAAAACGACAAATAGGAGTAATACCAAAAACAATAGAAAAAAACATCATAGTACCTCCACAAATAGAAATATGAATAACAAATGGATGACCGATAAACTGACCAATATTATAAGTGAAAGGGACAGATAATTCAGGAAACTGAAATCTAACCCCAATAATGAAACACATAAAACAGCCTACAGACAATACAGAAACAAAGTCAACAAAGAAATCAGAAATGCTAAGAAAGAATATCATGACCGATACCATGACCGAGGTGAACAACAATCTAAACAGGAAGACAGATAAAAATATAGATGACAAACTGCAGCTGGCATTTAGAAGGCGCTTCAAACCTGATGTACTAGGAAATAAGTTTGCTGACTAGAAAACTAAACGAACATTTGGAAAAAAGTCTAAATTATAATATAATGTAGCTTTTATTATTTTCTGATATTAAATGATGGAATAATATTTTTTCTGTTGGGGTGAATTACACCCCAGTGTGTCTATTATGTTGTCACTTCTCTAGTGTCTCCCTAGGGTTAAGAATGGCCAAGAACCTCCGCCACTTTCGACAACCACATCTGGCCAAGATCTGCTTCCGAACGATGAAGATCTGAGGTCGCATTCGGTACCCTGCAGCCCTGTAGAGAACGCAGGAACTAAACAAGAAATTGCCGTCGCTACCTCAGATGAAGATAAGCGATCTTCAAATGCTGGCAAGAAAGAGTATGTCGGATAAAGCGCACTCTCTTCGCATTCAATCTCCTTGCCGCTCCATGTATCTTTTTATAGAAAAAGAGTAGTGAAAGGCGGTTGGTGGGGAGACGGCAGTTGAACGCGGTGTGTGGTGCAGCTAACACGTGCGTTGTTTGTTCGTGGCGAAGTGCCTTTTGTGTTCATGTACCGAACGTGAGACATGGCGGCAAGGTCTTATTCTAGACCTGCCACAACCAATGAGCTATTTAATGCACTGTGCTCTCTGTGAAGTGATATTTGAAACATGTGACAATGGCGGCACGTGCATGCGCCACGCTTTTTCTTAATCGCTCGCCATCCGCGTGATCTTTATAAGTGCGATGGTTGTAAGTATTCACTTCGCACTTCAAGAGCAAGTAAACAAGGAACTGGTAAGGTTGTAAAATTTGAGCATCATAACTCCAGTCAAATCGAGCAATTGGGCCACGCCACTGGTGGTAGTAAAGAAAGCTGATGGGGGTATCCGATTGTGTGGGGATTTTAAATACACAGTAAATTCTCAATTAGAAATAGAAAAGTATCCCATTCCCCGTCCGGAAGAGTTGTTTCAGAGATTAGCAGGAGGCAAATATAAGAGATGCTTACCTACAGCTCCTGTTAAATCTCGCGAACAATCACGAGGAAATTCGCTAGCAGGAAGCAGTCTCAAATTATCTTTCCCCCGCGCGGCCAACATCCTTCGGCTGCCCCACCTTCAAAGCTTCTCACGGCACTAGCAAGTCTATACAAAAATATAAAAATGAAACACAGATGTTCAGACAACAAAACAATTCTCGTTGAGCCCTCTTTGCCGCGAGTGCCGAACCGCCGCGAACCCTTCGAACTGTAAGCCGGAGAAAGGGCGACGGGTCATTACCCAGGGCTTGGCCTCCGCCGGCGCGCGGGGCCGCTTCCTCAAGCCATTAACCGTCTACCTGCCTTCTACTCAGCCTTCGGCGGCCAGATGTGTTTACTAACATTACAATATTTGCTACGTGCCTCCCTCACCTACATTGGCTTCAGCATTCGCCGACCACGAACACATTTGCAAGGCAGCCGCGCCCGCGCCCCTCTTTCCGCCCCAGTCTTTCAACCGGCGCGCTGCGGTTCCCGTGAGAAAATTCCAAACCTTGCTAATGAGATGCAGCCATCGCAGGCAATTGCCGCGCCAGTCACGTGACACACTTCAGAAAACAACAACAAATGCAACTCTCGCGGCACACTGCGTCTCACTGCATGTCACGTGACTCCTCCCCTCTGCACTCGGAAACATACGTTTAAATAAATAGAGCAACTTCGCTCCCACGCGCCACTCTCTTAGTCAAACTTTCAAGCAACCACTTCAGTCAACTTCTATCAGTCGCTTTTGGGCTGCTACTGAAAACTATTTAGTAATCTCTTCAGTCGACTGCTAACAGTCATTTCTACTACTCAGTCAGACTCTCAGACAAACTACTCAGTAACTCTTAGTCAAACTTCCAAGCAACCGCTTCAGTCAGCTTCTATCAGTCGTTTCTACGCTGCTACTGAAAACTATTCAGTAACATCTTCAGTCGACTTCTAACAGTCATTTCTACTACTCAGTCAAACTTCCAACCAACTACTTCAGTTGACTTCTATCAGTCATTTCTACGCTGCTACTGAAAACTATTCAGTCACTACTACAAACTACTGCAACTTTTTCAGTCAGACTAGCCAGTCACTTCTTCAGTCAACTTCTACGAGACAATCGACTATCATTGACACATTTGTCAAACACCGGACGAGTGTCAATGCTCGCTCTACTCGTCAGACAGCCTGCGAACGAGTCAGCTGTCCTTGCTTTGCCTATCAAGGCTCCGACAATCAATCAGCGCGGCCAGCAGGCTGCGATCTACATTCGGGCCTCCCGTGAATCAGGCCCGTGAATTCACCTGGCCAAGTCAACAGTACGGGCCGCTCCAGTAGTCCTGTACGCGCCCATGGTGACATCCAGCCTACCAGCCGTATCATCTGCAGCCCATTTCAATCGACGGCATACACACTCAGCCGTCTGACCTGGGTTGGTGTTTGCTGTACTTTCATCAATCTGTGAATAAATGTAAACTTCAAGAACGAAGAAACTTAAACTATAAACATTCATTGGTCATCCGGCTTACTGCCGAATTACTTACTTGTGTAACTAACCAACTATTTTCAAGAATTAAATTAAATTCATTCACAAGTGCATTGCCTTTCATTTGCCTCTAAAGAAACAATCCCCTGAAACCTGTTCTGCCTGAGCCTGTATGTAGTCGCATTCGCAGCACGGACCTCATACCGCGCTGCATCCACTACAGCTCCCTTTAGACGAGTCGAGGAAGTGCCTCACGGTGCACACCCCACTAGGACTTGTTCAATGCGAGAGACTGCCTTTCGGAGTGGCATCGGCGGCGCCTATTTTCCAAAGATTTCTAGAACAGCTGATAGTGGATGTTCCCGGGTGCATGAACTATTTGGATGGCATTGTGGACACTGGGGCGTCTAATGAAGAACACATGGGCAATTTGAGAAAATTACTGCAGAAACTTCGAGCAGCAGGGTTTACAGCGAAGCTAGGCAAGTATGAGTTTTTCAAGCCGTGCATTACGTATTTGGGGCATGTGATTGATAAGGAGGGTATTAGACCGACTCAAGCTAACGTGGAAGCCATTATTAAGTTGTCAGCCCCCAAAGACATCAAGCAGTTGCAGTCTTTTTTGGGTAAAGCGAACTATTACGCCAAGTTCATCCCAGATTTTGCGGAGTTGGCAGCCCCGCTCAATTCGTTGCGCAGGAAAGGGGCAAAATTCTTTTGGTCAGCGGATTGTCAATCAGCTTTCGAGAAAATTAAGAAAATATTAAGGCTACCAAGCTCAGGCATTTTGACCCGAGCAGAACGGTCACTTTAGCGACAGACGCCTCAGATTATGGAATAGGAGCAGTACTCTCCCAGAAAGACGAACTTGGCAAGGATCATCCAATCGCTTTCGCATCGAAAACTTTTAAATATACATCAGGCCCGATACTCTCAAGTGGAGGAGGCGTTAGCTGTTATTTTTGGAGTAAGGAAATTCAACGAGTACTTGTATTGCAACAAGTTTATAACATAGTATGCGTACTACACCGCAGGTCACGCGTGTGCGATCGTAGCATAACCTTTACCAAACTGTGGTCGGAGTAGGACGTGTTTATTTTGGACGCGTTGCGGACTGATAACTGTTGGTTTATTAATCGTACAGGTGTGTTACTTTATAAATATCTAAGATCCATAAATCATGGCAATGAATTGCGATGAATGTTGTTCGGGCATCCGTGTGAAGAATAAACCTGGTGAACCGGACTATATTGAGTGCAGTGCATGTAATGTTAAATTTCATCCAATGTGCTCTAAACTCTCAGCTTCAGAACTTAAGGTTTTTGCACTGAAAAAACCTATAAGACATCGTTACTGTTGCGATAAATGTGAAGAAGCCACTGACCATGGTGATCTTAAGACTTTCCTTGCTGGATTAAATAGGAAAATTGGGTTTTTGCAGGCGTCAAACGAGATGCTATTGAAGGAAGTGCAAGAACTTAAAAATAATAGAAATCTAGAATCTGGACCGGAGTGCTTATCATCAAATTTCGAAGAAATGTATGGTGAAATAATTGATCGAGAAAAACTGTTCATATAATTTGATTTTGTTTGGTGTCGATGAGGGTCAAGCGAATGTGTCTACACAACAACGATTGATCGATGATAAACAGGCAGCTAAAACTATTTTAACGGCTATCACTGACATCGATATTGGAGAATTTTCAACAATGAGACTAGGTCTCAGTAATAAACGAGGTAATCCTGCCAAATCCTCATCAAATTCTCAAACAAATTTACCATCTAGCACTAGGACGTTGAAAGTCATATTGAAAAATCGCTCCTTGGTGTTAGACATTCTTAAACACAAGAAAAACAATATAAGTTCTGTTAAAATCTCAGCTGACCGGACATTAAAGCAACGTGAACATTTGAAAAGTTTGTTATCTCAAATGAAGGGAAACGAAGAAAAAGGTATTACTGGAAGTAAATTGAAGTACAGAAATGGAGTTCCATATATAATAATTTCCAAAGATAGTACAACAATAAATTCCAAAGATAGTTCTTCTATAAACCAGGAAAACTTATAAATAGGCAATCCCCGGATCTATCAATCTTATATCAGAACGTGAGAGGACTTCGCACCAAATTATCTACATTGAACAGGACTTCATCAGCCTTCGAAAATCTGGACATCATAATCCTAACTGAAACATGGCTTCACAAGGACATCACAGACACGGAGTTAAATCTTTATTCATTTGATGTATATAGGCTAGACAGAAATCCAGATACGAGCGTTTGCGAACGTGGTGGCGGAGTCCTGATCGCGATAAATCGTAAATAAACGAGTTCATTGATTTCAATTGATAAAACAACTGTTGAAAACCTTTTTATTCTCCTTCAATTTGATTCTTATGTATATATTATAAGTACTGTGTATTTTCCTCCTCAATCTCCTATAAATCTTTATATTGATTATACTGAGTCCCTTGAAAACATTTTTGAGAAATACCCTACAGCTAAATTTATAATAACTGGTGATTTTAATTTACCTGATATCAATTGGACTACAGATAATTATATTACTGTAAATGATATTTCAGCTGGTACTTTTGATATCACTTATCAGATTGGTAATTTACTCAAAAATACTATGAATTACTTGAACATGAATCAAATTAACAACGTAGTAAATGTTAATGACAAAATACTAGACTTAGTATTCATCAATGACTCGTTATCTCAAATAATTAAATCTGACTTTCCACTAGTTTCTTGTGATAAGTACCATCCTGCTCTCAATATCATTTTAAAAAATGACAAATTAACTTCACGCTTAGACCCTCACGAACTTGTGTATAATTTTAAACTAGCTGACTATTAGCGTTCAAATAGTCTCTCCGCAGTGGCCGTCTCCCCACCCCACCAGCCTTTACAGGGAAACGGCAACATCGCGGGCTCACTGAGGGCAACGGCGTTCGATTGTTAGTATATTCCCAGAGGCGCGCTCACTGCAAGCAAGCAGCAGCTGAAATAAAAATACGTGATCGTATTCTTTGTAAGTGACATTGTTTGACTAAGTACAAGTTGTTGTTGTGAGTGAGGACTTAGATTATAACTGTTAGAATGCTGACACTGGAAGAACGTGCATTTTTGGTAGAACATGTGTTTCGTGCAAAAGATAAGTACACGGATGATGTGAAACAAATGTTTGTGGCAAAATTCCCAAAATCTGTAGTGCCACATCGTGATACTGTACGCGATGTAATTGCGAAATTTCGCCAAACAGGTTCTGTAGCAGATGCGCCGAGAAGTGGGCGACCTCGTGTTTTATCAGAGGATAAGCTTCTTGCAATCTCGGATAAAATGTTACAGAGCCCCACGAAACCAATGAGGAGGTTATCTGAAGAATCTGCCGTCTCATTAGGTACTGCACACACTGCTGTAAGAAAAGAATTGAAAATGTTTCCTTACAAAGTAATGGCAGTGCAAGAATTGAAAATTACAGATCACCAGAAGAGAGTTCGTTATTGTGAGTGGTTTCAGAACTTTGTAAGCAGAGGCATCGATGTTCTGGACTACACGTTTTTTACAGATGAGGCTTGGTTTCATCTTTCGGGATACATAAACTCTCAGAACAGTAGAATATGGACGTCAGAGAATCCTCACATCATTCATGAAGCGCCACTGCATGACCAAAAAATAGGAGTATGGATTGCCATATCTAGAGCACGTATTGTTGGCCCCATTTTCTTCAATGATACAGTAAACGCATAGAGATATTGTAATAACATCCTGTATCCCTTCATTGAACAGCTGACAGAGAATGAAATAATGAATGCGTATTTCCAGCAAGATGGTGCCACAGCACATACTGCCAAAATTTCTTTGGATCTATTGGAAGAAGTGTTCGGGGAGCGCATCATTTCGAAAGGGCTGTGGCCGCCAAGATCACCAGATCTACACACCTCCTGATTTTTTCTCGGGAGCAGCTAAAGGAAATGTGTACTGTGATATACCAGAATATGACAAATTTTATTTAACAATATTAGCTGTACATGGGGTGGATAAATGGGTATGCAATATGGCGGTATGCGGCCTTAGCAACGACAGCGCAGAGGTTGGCAAGGTCAACAAACTACACAGGCCTTGAAGATGTCAGGACGCTGGGTAGATAGCTAAAGAAAATAAGATGTGATTGGTTCAAAAACGAATGACTGACGGGGGTCGCGCTACTCGGGTTAGTAAGAGACGCACGGGTTGGCTACTGAAGATTAGACAGTCCAATTTTGCCGCTGTGTTTTGAAAAAATAGAATGAGAGACGCTTACCGAACCATAAAGGGTTAAAGAACGCATTGAACAGAACATTCTCATTCTGGGTGTCGTGGAGTGAAGATCGCGGATTTTGATAGTAGATGACGTGATGTAAAGATCGTTTGCGGACATTATATTAGGAAAGTGGGACTTGTATATTTTTTTCGTGAGAGAAGTAATAGTTTTTTTTTCGGACTCTGAGAATTATTTGCCAGAAGTGAATTCGCGGAGGACTTGCATAGTTTTTCGGATATTGCAGTTGAACTTTAATGTTTTACATAACCAGTGGGAAAGATTAGGAACCGGGAGCGTCGGATAAGAACTGATAAATAGTTTATGCAGTGTGGACTGGACGTGTCAGCAGCAGCGCAAGACCGGAAGAAAGAAGCGAAACTTGGAACTAACAACGGTCAAGTGAGAAGCGACTACGGAGCGTCGGCAAGCAAAACGGTAAAGAAATACTGCAGTACAAAAGAGATAACTTATTTAAAAGGTCATGACCATAAAATTAATTGTTAAAACTTAAAGTTAAATAAATTATTGAATTTGTTCTTTGGAAATGAAAGGAGTTTTCATTTGTCATCATAATCTTTAATTAGTTGGAAGCATATAATTATTACATTTCAGATTCCACGCCATACTGTATAGTTGGCAGATCAGGTAATCGGCTATCGAGGCGATAGCGAGTATTTGTATCCGGACCCATCGACCCAAGCTAGCTGGATGGTTATACAATTTTGTTTAAATTAGATGGGAAAACTTTGGTAGTAATTAATGTAACCTGTTTCTGGCGCCCAAATCTTAATATAAATTTGGAACAGGCCATAATTACAACCACACTCTTGATGAGACGATGATAAAGGTATATTTCAGTACAAAACTCGTCCCAAGACCATTGAAGAATTAAAAAACACAATATCGTTGTATGTAATGTCCATATCTACAGAAACATTAGAAAGAGTTTTGATAATAAATGTACAAGGGTAACGCTTGCCTTCAAAATTCTGGAAAGCATTTTCAACACATGATGTAAGAAGATAATTATGAAAAGTAAAAAGTAAACTGCTTATTTCAAATGCTTTTTATTTTAGTGTCGATTTATTATTTCACAGAATTTCTTGTTTCACATCCCTCTCCTTTTTTGTTTTTTTTTTGTTTTGTTATTTAAGGTCGCATCAACAGCTAGGTCATTAGCGACCACTATTACATTTAACGTTATGAAATTATGGAGATGACGCGATATGATGGTGATAAGGGGTGAAAGGACGAACACAATTACAACCATGCCCGAGGCGGGACTCTAACCCGCGACCCTTCGGTCCGAGATCGCTACGACACTACTGCCTTAGCGATCTCGGCCACCGGGGATCGGCATCCCTCTCCTTCGTTGCTGTTGCGTAACGGACCAGGGCGAAGGGGTCAGGCAGGCGAGTGGGGGGGGGGGCGAAGGGGCGAGCCGTCGCAGCGCGATTCAGCCAGCGATGTTGCCGTTGCCGCATAAAGAGTGGTGGAGTGGGGAGGAAGCCACTGCGGAGAGACTTTTTGAACGCTCTGTATGATAAATGAAGAATTATTAAAGTTTAATTGGTATTCCTTATTTACTGTAAATTCTTTAGACATATCAACTGAAATCTTATATAATAAATTATATGAAATTATCGAGAAACACGTTCTTAGAAAACTGTATTATTATTCTTCTTATCCAACTTGGTTTTCTAAGGATTTGAAAAACATACTTCAGCAGAAATCGTGCGCTCATTCAAAGTTTAAACTATCTCGAAATGTCACTGATTATACTATTTTCTCTGATTTGAGAAAAAATGTAAAGCGAGACAAGCTCAGGATTATTCCGAGTATTTAATAGGAATTGAATCTTCTATCGATCATGACATTAGATCATTTTGGAAATACGCTAACGCTAAAAGAAAAATATCCGGCTTACCAAATTCTATGTTCTTTCGGAATGAAACCACGGATTCACCTCAACAAATTGTAAATTTATTCGCAACATTTTTTGAAACTGTGTATATAAATGTCGATATTCCAATTATTAGTAATTTAAATCAAGATAAACTGGTTGATGTCGACTTTATTGATATAACCCAACGTGATGTTTTAATGCTATTGATAAATTGAAAACCGACACTTCTCCTGGCCCTGATGGTATACCATCATTATTATTGAAAAATTGTAATGCGAATCTGACACCAATTCTACACTTTTTATTTATTAAATCTCTGCGAGAAGGAACCCTCCCAAAGGTGTGGAAAACCAGTTATATAACCCCGATTCACAAAAAAGATAAACGTTCTAATGTTGAGAATTATAGACCCATCTCTAAACTCTGTATAATTGCTAAATTGATGGAATCCATCATAACAATAAAATTGACGCAAATTCTAAATCCAACTTTGATCGAAGAGCAACATGGTTTTCGTAAAGGGAGGTCTCCTGTTACTAATTTGATGACTATCCAACATTATATACTTGGAAATTTAGATATACAAAAACAAGTAGATGTAATCTATACAGACTTCTCCAAAGCCTTTGATACTGTAAACCATGTTCTTTTACTTCATGTGTTGGAAGAAATTGGTATCCATGGTACAATCTTGAAATGGTTCTATAATTATTTAACTGGGAGAACGCAGAATGTGAAATATAAATCCTACGTTTCTAGAAATATGTATATCACATCTGGAGTCCCACAAGGTTCCCACCTTGGCCCATTATTGTTTATTCTATTTGTTAACGATCTTAAGAAAACTCTTCCATATTCCAAATTCCTACTTTTTGCTGATGACTTGAAAATTTCTAAAACTATAAATTCATTACTAGACTGCTTCGATTTACAATGTGACTTAAATACATTGTTAGATTGGTGTTCGTCAAAACGTTTGAACTTGAATTATGGAAAATGTAAATCCTTGTCTTTTACTAAATCAAATAATCCCATTGTATTCAAGTATGAACTAGGAGATGCAATGTTAGAATCAGTCTCATACTTTAGAGATTTGGGAATTATATTTGATCAAAAATGAATTTTCATCTACATATTGATGATATTATTAATAAATCAAACCAGATGTTGGGATTTGTGAGACGCATTGCATCTGAATTTAATAATGTGCAAACCATCAAAACTTATATCTAACTCTAGTTAGACCGATATTATTATATGGCTCACAAATATGGTCTCCCTTTTACCAGAATCATATCTCTAGACTTGAGACTGTTCAGCATAAATTTTTTATTTTTGCTGCCTTTAAGCTCAATATTCCATCTCCTAGATTCAGTCACAATTATTTTGAAGTCGCAACTAGATTGAATATCAGCTCATTCCGCTCCCACAGGGATTATTTTGACGTACTTTTTCTGTATAATCTTATTAATCATGATATAGACTCTTCAGAATTATATTGTACAATTCCTTGGGCTAATCCAGTGCGTGATTTGCGTTCTACAGATAGCATGTTATTTAATATTCCTTTTGCGAGATCAACCTTGTACTATTATGCGCCATTACGGAAAATGTGTAGAAGTGCAAATTGTAACCATTATAACTTATTATGTTCACCATATCAATTTAAAAAAACTTATAAAAACCTGTTACTAAATGATTTTCGATAATACTGTAATATAAATAATATTGTAAATGATATTTGATAATTGGGTGATTGCCTGTAACTATATGTAATAAATAAATAAATAATCACCGACCACAAGCCATTAGTAGAGCTGTTCCACCCCGCTAAGAAAATCCCGGACAACACGTTGCGTAAGCTGCAGAGATGGGCGTTGTTTTTAACTGATTATAATTATAGCATCTGTTTCAGAAGAACAACACAGCATGGTAACGCAGATGCCTTACCCAGATTACCAGTAGGCCCAGACAGCAGTTTTGATGATCAAGAGTCGGAATGCCTCCATATCGATCAGCAGCAAGAAGAAACGATGGAACGTTTCCCGGTGGATCAGCGCAAGATTGCGGAGCATACGGACTCCGACCCTGAGTTGGCGAAGATGAGAAGCTTCATCAGGTCAGGTAGTAGGAAGCAAGGCGACAACCTGGAGGGAAATATTTTCTGGAAAGTTAGGGACAGGTTGAAGACGAGAACAGGGGTGGTATTGTTAGAAGTTAGGGAGCAGCTGAGAGTAGTGATTCCGCGCACTTGCGCCAACAGGTTTTGGAAATTCTCCAGAGGGCATTGGGGAATAGTGCTAACTAAGCAACTAGCAAGAAAGTTTTGCTATTGGCCCGGTATAGATAAGGACATAGAAACAAAGTTAGGCTCTGCGAGCCGTGCCAAGCTTTCCAAAAAAAACCCGAGAAGTAGTTTCAAAGAATGGCCGGAGCCACAGGGGCCATGGGACAGGCTCCATATAGACTTCGCGGGCCCGTTTCAGGGAGCAATGTGGCTAGTGATAGTGGACGCGGCATCCGGATATCCGTATGTAGTTAGGTTAACGAACCGCACAGCGGAGACAACGGTCAAGGCACTATAAGTAGTATTGGCAATAGAGGGGCTTCCCAGCACCATAGTATCAGACAACGGGCCGCAATTTGTGGGAGAAGTGTTTAAAAACTTCTGTAAAGCGAACGGAATCGACCACGTCTTAGCCCCGCCGTTCCACCCCCGCTCCAATGGGGAGGCAGAACGGTTCGTGCAGACGTTCAAATCGACAATGAAGAAGTCCAGTTTTGAGAACAAAGAGCAACAAGGGGCGGTACTAGAGTTACTCTCGACTTATAGGGCTTTGCCAGGCAAAGACGGACTTAGCCCCGCCCAGAAATTGCATGGCAGGCAACCGCGCACGCTGCTATCAATGTTCTTTCCGGCGGAATCGGGCGTGCAGAAGACGAGACGCGAAGTTTCAGTTAGGAGCCAAAATAATGGTGAGATGGTACAAGGGAGCGGTAAAGTGGATACCAGGCAAGGTAATAGAAATTCAGGGTTCAAGATGCTACAGCCTGCGACAGTAACGGGGTAGTCAGAAGGCACCAGGAACAGCTTAGAGCGCGTCATTTTTGGGTCGAAGAATTGGATAGTACGGGAGAAAAAGAGTGGAGAACAGCCCCACGGAACAGTGGTGTTTGTTGCATGCTCCTTCTTCGCAGGCAGACGGAGGAGTGACAGCGAGGCAAGAGTTACCGCTGCCCGAGCATCAGCAGTGGGGGTTCCAGCAGCCGGAATTTCTACCTGCGGTCCGGCAGGCTCACCCACCGGACCAGCTGCGGGGATATGAGCCGGAACAGCCTGAGCAGCAACCGATGGACGACGAGCCGCAGCAGCCGGAGCAGCAACCGATGGACGACGAGCCGCAGCAGCCGGAGCAGCAACCAATGGACAAGAGGTCGCAGCAGCCGATGGAGCTCGAGTCCGAGAGGCAGGAGCAGCCGGCGGAAGTAACCCGGCCTGGAACGCCTCCAAGGAGGCAGGTTACGAGCACGGGAGACCTCAGCACATCGGCCCGATGGAGTGACGAAGCGGCCCGGCAGGCCTCGATCACGATTCAGGCCTTATCTACAGAGGCCAGAAGAACTCTCTCCAGTTAGGCCGCACGAGTGGCTCAGCAACAGGAGTCCCTGCAAAGGGAGCAATCGGCACCGTCGGAGGTACCGGAGCGGCGGCGCAGTATTCGCAGGTTGCGCAATAGATGCGGCCCGTATCCTGCGCAATAGGAGGGGAGGGTGCCGTATACATAGCATTTATGCCAGCCAAGGCGGGCCTAGTGGACCCACTGTGGCCGAGGGAGTGGGCTGCGGCCCACTGTGCGTCTTCCCCGGAGCGGCGCGCCGCGGCGCCCCCGAACCCGAACGTTAAACACAAGATATAGCGAAAGGGAATTGTTAGCAAACAATCACAGCCTAACACCAAAAGGTTTTTACAAGTATAAACAAATTATAAAAAATCAAGGCAATGATTACAAAACTATCGTACAAAAAACCTACAAAACAAGAGGAACGAAATATAAAATTCCAAAAATTAACAAAAGCTATAGAGGAAAAACACTCAAGTATGTTATTCCAAAATTATATAACAATATTCCAGCAAGCATCCAAGACTTAAAGAATAATAATACTTTGATATGATGCAAAACCAACCTTTACCTAAAACACAGATTAGTAAGGCATACTATTCACGTCAGTTGTGGTATTGTTTTACGAATTGTAATCCATAATGACAAGAAAATCATTTCACCTGACACTACATACTTTTACAGGTGGCTTGAAAAGTGAAGAGGGGCAGGGGGTCCTAAAGAAAACAGTTCATACCTATGACACTTTTTCAAATCGGTTCTGAAACCATATTGTGAAGCAAAAGTGTATACGATTATTTTGTGACAGTTGTGCATCCCAAAACAAGAATTACAGTGTTTTACTTGTTCTGTGTGATTGCTTCACAAAATGGTTTTGAAATTCAATGGTTTTTCGTACGCGACAATTCATACATGCCAGCAGACAGGTCTTTTGGTATTGTTGAAAAAAAAATGACGGATTAATTCATCAGAGTTAGAAGACGACAAGCTTTGGTGGAATGGACTGTATTGGCTCCAGTCGCAGAGTCCATGACCAATGCAAATTGGAAAACCAGAAACAGATTTGTCTGAGCTTAAGACTGCAACAGTGACCTTGGTGGCAACATTAATTGGTGATTTGCTAAATAGATTTCCAACATTCACTAAATTGTCATACTGTGGCCTATTGTCTTAGATTCGTTTTTAACCTCTGGAGAGGAAATGAGAAGGAAACGGGCCCAATGAAACCAGTGCAGATTCAAAAAGCAGACAACTGCCCTTGGATGGGCACACAAGAAACCTTTGGGGAATTTATGACGTGTTTACATTATTAATGTTGTATTTTATACCTGTAATGAACGGCCGGCAGTGCGAAGTTACCGCGCTAACAGCGCGGCAAGGAGCGCCCGCGGCGTGTTCCCGCCCCGGCAACGCGCAGAACGGAGCGCCGGCATCGCGAGCGTGGCAAGGGGAAGCGGAGTTCCAGGGCGCGCTCAGAAACAGGCAGCGCCCGCTGCCTGGACTTGGTGCGCCGGTGATCCGGCCAATCAAGAGGAACCGCGGGCAGCCTTGCGCGGGAGCTGGCCCATACAAAAGGGCGCCGACGGAAGACTGACACCAGTAGAGCGCTTGGCGTAGTGTAAGCCAGATGGCAAACTGTTTTCTTTTGGAAGTCTTATTAAGTTGTGCATGGCGGCCGAGGTAAGCCAGGAGTTTGTGTGATAAATCATTTTTTAAGAAAGCGAGTTCGTTGTGATTTAACAGTGGCGACGAGCAAAAAGTGAGAATGAACGCGGAGCAGCTCTCGCAATTGATGGCGTGTCTACAGCAGCAGCAACAGATGGCGATGATAGTGCAGACTTTGCAGCAAGCGGCAATTTCTCCACGACCGAGCAGCCCAACCCCACCGTTCGCAGCATACAATGCAACGGAGGAAACCTGCGAAGAGTATGTGGGTAGGTTGGAACAACATCTGTTTTGTTATGATGTTAAGGAAGAATCTCGTAAAAGAGCATTTTCCTGGCCACAATCAGCGCGCCTTTAAACAGGTCGTTAAGGAAATTAAGAACGGAAGAAGAGATTTCACAGGTGCCGTTTGATGTGCTTAAGTAGCGGCTTCTAGCCCATTTTTTTTCAAGAGAAACGCATTTGGTAGTGGCGCGCTACAAATTTTATTCGTCCAGAATGAAGCCGGGCCAAACGCATGCTGACTGGGCGACCGAGTTCAAGGGTTTGGCGAAGCGTTGTGCATTTGAATGCAACGTAGAGAAATCTTATGCGGAGTCTTTGATTCGAGACATGTTGGTAATGCATACGCCGGAAAAAGAAGTTCGTTGGGCCTTATTACAGCAAAACAACCCGTCTTTAGAAGACGCCTTAAAATTAGCACATCATATGAGATAATGAAGCATACTGCGCACTAGATGACGTTAGGCGATAGAACAGCAAGAGATGTAGAAGAAATGAGTGTACAGGAGGAGGAAAATTGGTGAGGCAAGAAAAGAAGCAGGAAGCAGCAAGAGAATTAAAGTTCTTCTACCAGCAGAAGCAAGCTATTGAGATCTTGTACGCGGTGTTTTATTACTCACGACAGAAAGGTCTGAAGATTCTTCAAAGCCGAGTGCTACAAGTGTGGTAAAAGAGGGCATATTACAGAAGTGTGCAACAGTGGTTCTGCTGAAAACCAGCGACAAGAATGGACATCGATGAGGTGAGCGGGCACGTCAGAGAAGGGTGCAGCAGTGGTTATGCTGAAAACCAGCGGCAAGAAAGAGGCATCGATGAAGTGGATAGTGATTATTTTTATTCAGTTATGCAGTGTAACGACAAAAGTCAGTTAAAAGTAAGTTGTTTGTGAACTTGGAAATAGGTGGTAAATCTGTGTTATTCCAGGAGGATACAGGTGCGGCAGCAACTTAATAAATATGGCTACTTATGAGCAGCTGGGTTCTTCACCTTGCGCCTCACAGAGCACTGTTTTTTATGGGTATGCTAGACAGAGGCTAAAGACGAAAGGTAAGATTTGCCTACTAGCAAAATACAAAGCGATGGAAAGGCAAATAAAAATGGAGGTTGTAGACAGTCATGATGCAGTAAACATTCTAGGATTGGATGTTTTCACAATTTTCGGATTTACGGTTCAAGATGCGTTTGTCATTCAGACTAGCACCGTGCCAAAGTAGGTAAAGAAGGTGGTAGATTTGAATTCGGAAGTTTTTTCAGAGCAATTAGGAGAGTGCCAATTGTTTGAGGCGCATTTGCAATTGAAGAAAGAACGCCACCCCTAATTTTTTTAAAGCGCGACCTGTTCCCCTGTCAGTTAAAGAAGGAAATCGACAGATTGTGGAATTGGACGTCTTGACCCCCATCAGCACTAGAGCGTGGGCAACCCCAATAGTCATAATAAAAAGAAAGACGGTAAAATTAGATTGCGCGGGGATTTCAAGAGCACCATCAATGCCCAAATCATGGTGGACCAGTTCCCCATCCCCAGAGCTGTTTTTCAGAAACTAGCAGGCGGGAAGAGGTTTTCGAAAATAGATTTACGGAACGCGTATCTGCAAATCCCATTAGACGAAGTCTGCGAAGTTATTGGTTATAAATACCGTTCGGGCTTTACCGCTACGACCGGTTACCTTTCGGGGTCGCTTCAGCTGCGGCCATTTTCCAGCGCTGTCTGCATACGCTGACAGTCCAGGTGAAGGGCAGTACCAACTACCTAGACGATATAATGGTGACAGGCGAGTCGGAGGAAGAACACCTACAAAATTTGAACCTGTTATTAAAGACACTAAATGAAAGGGGCCTAAGAGGTTAACTTGAATAAGTGTGAATTTTTCAAAGAGCAGATTACTTATCTAGGTCACGTGTTTGGATAGCTCGGGGATTAGTCAACCGGAGAGGCAATTCAACGGCCTCTTCCCGCGCCTGTTAATTTGCAGCAGTTCCAATCCTTTCGGGGGAAGATTAATTACTATGGCAAGTTTATTAAGATAGGGCACCCCTCAAAGCGTTCCGTAAGGAGTAAAATGGCATTGGTCGGCAGATTGTGATAGGTCATTTCGGAAGTTGAAAGAGAATTTAATGCAGGCGATGAAGTTGGAACATTTTTGCCAGAAAGAACGACTACCCTGGCAGTGGATGCATCAGAATATGGTATAGGGGCAGTCCTTTCACAGAAAGATGCTAAGGGGAGTTGAGCGGCCAACTGCATGTGTGTCAAAAACATTGAATGTGCATCAGAAGAATTACTCTCAGATAGAAAAAATCCTTAGCAATTGTGTATGGCGTGAGAAAGTTCAATGAGTACTTGTATGGGTCAAAGTTCATAATTATCACTGATCATAAGCCATTGATATCTTGTTCTCACCACATAAGCGTATCTCTGATAATACGATGCAAAGTACGAAGCAGTAAGAGCAAAGGTGGGCGCTTTTCCTGTCTGATTGTAATTACAAGATACTTTACAGATCTACGCATCAGCGTGCTAACGCAGATGCACTATCCCGTCTTCCGGCCTGATGCGCCTTTTGACTCTGAGGATATCGCCAGTCTGCAGCTGGACCAAGCCAAAGAGGAGACAATATCAGGTTTTCCAGTCTCGTCATATCAAGTGCAAAGGAAACAAAGAAGGGTCCACAGCTCAGGCAAGTGTTGCACCATGTGCAATCTAGTGGTCGGACACTGAGGATATCGCCAGTCTGCAGCTGGACCAAGCCGAAGAGGAGACAATATCAGGTTTTCCAGTCTCGTCATATCAAGTGCAAAGGAAACAAAGAAGGGTCCACAGCTCAGGCAAGTGTTGCACCATGTGCAATCTAGTTGGTCGGACACTGAGGCGAACCAGAGCGCTGACGGAATGGTATAAGCTCCAACACAGACTGTCGGTTAAAAACGGCGTTTTATTACTGGCTTCCAATGAAGAAGTTAGAATAGTGATTCCGCATTCGTTGCGCTCAAAGTTATTACGTCTTTTGCTAGAGGGTCATTGGGATATAGCCAGGACAAAGCATTGTGAAGCATGCCAAACTAATCAGGCAGCTCCCAGGTCGGATTTACGCTCATGGCCCCAGACTTGCGAGCCGTGGGATCGCACACATATAGATTTTGCGGGTCCTTAACTAGGGCATATGTGGTTATTAGTGGTGGGACGGGTTGTCAAATTATTCATACCATTATGTGCATGCAGCACACAACTGCGCAACATACAGTAGATGCTTTAAAGAGTTTTCGTAACAGAAGGCCTCCCACGGGTATTGATCTCCGATAACGGCCCGCAGTGCACAAAATTCACTTCTCCCCCTAGCTCGTCACACACCAGTTTTTAACTGTTTTTGACGTAAATAAATAAAATTAAAAAATTAAGTTTATATCAGCGGAATTTCAACAATTTTGTAGAAGTAGCGGTGTACAGCAGATTTTGGCTCCACCGTTCCACCCTCAGTCAAATGGAGAGGTGGAAAGATGAGTGTCGACGTTCAAGTCAGCAATGCTTAAAGCAACTAGAGCAGATGCATCAGTAGAACAGGCGTTAGCATGTTGACCACGTATAGGACATTACCAAATATGTCGGGTAGAAGCCCCGCTCAAGTATTGCATGGTCGGCAGCCCCGTACCCTTATTGTCCCCGTTTTTTCCGGAGGAAACGTGCCAATGTCAACCAAGAGCGCCAAGTTTAAACAAGGAGATAAGAGTGTACAGAGATAATTGTAAGTGGCTACCAGAAATAATACTTGCATTAAGAGGAGGCAGAGTTTACGTCATCGGGACACAAGATAGTCACCTGTCCATCAATCGCAGATCATGCGGCGATACTCTGATTCTGTAGTGAATAGGCAGCAGGCGGGTGGTCCAGCGCAGGGCAGGGCAGCAGAAAGTGTAATGCGTTTTCCCTTTGCAAAGCAGTAGGAGGAGCGACCCACACCGGAGTCCCGGCGCGACCATCGAGGAGCCATCTCTACAGTCGGAGCAGCGACGCACATTACGGAGGAGCAACCGACTGCGTCGTTTTCACCCCCTACACCACTACTTCGGTGGGGGAGGGTTGTAGTGTACGGTCGGGAGTTCGAAGTTACCGCGCTAACAGCGCGGCAAGGAGCGCCGGCGACGTGTTCCCGCCGCCGGCAATGCGCAGCACGGAGAGCCGGCATCGCGCGCCGCGCTACGCTACGCTGAGCGTGCCAAGGGGAAGCGGAGTTCCGAGGGCGCGCTCAGAAACAGGCAGCGCCCGCTGCCTGGACTTCGTGCGCCAGGGATCAAGAGGAACCTCGGGAAGCCTTGCGCGGGAGCTGGCCCATACAAAAAGGGCGCCGACGGAAGACTGACACCAGTAGACACACAATTTATTCAGGGTTTTAACATGTTGACTGCCAAGGCTATATAGGTAGATGGTTCACTAATGCATGTCAATATTTTGAAAAAATCCCACTGCCCATTACCCATTACTACCCAGAACGATTCTGTTCGCATAGCGCTCGCCCATTGTTGCGTGTACGTTTGTTGGCATGTTTATGCCACTTTTAGTGCTATTTTAGTGCGAACCGACCTAAGTCATGTTTATTACCCTGGCCAGGAATGTACAATGACTTAGCGATCACGGCTAAACCAACATCTGGCATTGTGAATGAAAAATCTTGCTTATGTTTCGTTTAGGATGTACCACATATGATGTGAGGTACCATATGGCGCCACGCGGCAGTCAACGTGTTAAATTGATCAAAAATTATTACAAGAATCTAGAAGTCAGTGAAGATCACTACAATCTCACAAACTGTCAGGAAACGGGCAAAGTCACTGCCTGACAATTACAGAAGAGAAAGAGAAAAGTGAGAAAAGGTGTTAGGAGTGTTATCTAAAGATTGTTAAAATTCAGGAAGAACAGAAGCTCTCAAAAAAGTAAAGAAGGTCGTTTCACTTTGTCAGGCCTGCAACAAATGGCTTTGCTCAATTTGTTATTCACAAACACATTAATTAATAAATAATTAAGTTAAAAAATTAATTGTTTTATATTCCATAATCCTACACTTCTAGTCTCAAATTATCTCTGTATTCATGTTCATTTTTTACTTCAGTTTATCTTTTCCTTTTTGTTGTAACTACACATTTGGATTTGGATGATTGTTCTGCGATAACTGAGTTGACGTAGCTGGCATCCTCATGGCGGCCAGAGGTAATGAGTTCCACCCAAACACTATGTGTCCACTGGCATCCTCTTTTTTTCTCAAAAAAATATTGACATGTATTACACTTATATTGGAGTGTAATAAAATTACTTCATATCATTAGAAAAAAGGAATACTTTTTTATGATTTGGCCTAGTACCAAACCATCTCTCTATATAGCCTCGGCAATCAATGTCTTAAAATATATCTACAATTCAATATAAGAACTGGACACTTCCCTCAAACCTGGAAGCTCTCAATCATCCACCTCATTCCAAAACCAATAAAAATCACACCAAAAGTAGATAGTTACTGGTCCATCAGTTTTAACCGTCATATCCAAAATATTCAAAAAAGTAATCTCACCACATTAAACCAACTTAATTCTGAAACATTAATTCGGTTTCATTGCTCACTGACTACTTAGAATAACACATGCTGCATTCAGAAAAAGCAACACAGACTATCTACTTTCCTAGAGAATCACACAAGAATTTGACAGACTCTGGCACCCAGGTCTAATATATAAACTGATAAAAGCTACATCATTCACATCAAAAGTTATGTAACACTGTTTGTTTGCAGTAACTGTCAACAATCACTACTCTCCATACATTATCAAATCAGGTGTCCTGCAAGGCCCCCTTTATCTCAATGTTATCAATCTTTACATATCACACATTCCATCATCTTCCACTTCTAACTACTAGCCCAATCCACAGACAATAAGCCCTATTTACCTCAAACATTGCCACTAAATAACCACCAATTACAAATGCCAACCCAAAAAACAACCCTGTGCTAACATCAGAAAAATTTGACTTTATCTCCACAAAACAATAGCAAAAATCTTCTCACTAAAGACATTTACTATCCATAAAATATTTAGGACTTCACATGGACACAAAACTAACCTGGAATACCATTACCATTAACCCAAAATTAAACAAGCAAGAAACAAATTAATTCACCTACAGTAAAACTTGGCTAATGCAGAATCCCAATGGACCAGTATTTTTTCCGTATTAGACAAGATTCTGCATTATACAATGTATACTGTAGAATATATGTTTGTCACGACTGTGATTTTTGTTCACATTAGACAGATTTCCACATTATACAGTTCTGCATTGAGCAAGTTTTCATTGTATCTTGATTCTCCTTCATTGTTATCAGATGTTTCACTATCACTTCCTAAATTTTCATCTCGTAATTTTAATTTATTTTCTAACCCTGTTAGTTCGAATATTTTACACATTTAAAATTTGATTACTCAATGTTTATGATGGTTAATACAGTAAACCCTCGTTAGCAAAAAGCTTGCTTAACACAAATTTACCTGTAACATGAACAAAACTTCGGTCCCGGCAAGGTATTATGGTAATCGGACATTTATAATACTCAGATAACACAAATTTTATAAAACAAACTCTGATTATTTCAAACCTTTGCAATTCGTGTTAACGAGGGTTTGCTGTAATTTCATATCTCAACTGCAACTTAAATATTGATGTATTCACTGATTCATTGCTTCCACTTATAAAGCATATTGCCAAGTATATTGCATCAATTCATTTTTATGCATTTAAATATTAATAGTTCTATAAATCGGGGAAACCCTGTTGGACTTATTACTGTGCAAAATAAAATAAAATATGAAATCA
>JAHLJT010002832.1:0-14426 GCA_031308135.1 Acheta domesticus | reverse complement strand
TTGCAGTTTAAATAAATCTATCTATCTATCTATGCGCATCTTAAACCACATATTTAATTTGCGGAAATATCACATTGTTATATGACATCTTTTTATCGCCATTGACCCAATTATCGCCATCCCTACAGTGTTGAAATGAATGAAGTCACATTCACAGATGGCCTCACGAATGCACATAAATACGCCGAAATCCCTGCCTGAAGACTTCCAAAGGTGTCAGTGCGTCCTGGGTTTTGCAATGTCTCCATTGAGCCACTGCGTGGCGACTAATTGATCGATTAGTGATTCTGGACATGTCAACTGCTAAGGTCATTAGTCCCGTAAGTGTAGTGCATTTTTCTCTGGTGTTAGCGGTGATAAAACCACACTGGATAGTCAGATCCGACGCCGACCTACCGTCGGCTAGTGGAGTTTCCTCAACCAGGTACCTCCCATCAGGATGGAACCGCCCCAGCCGTCGTGAAAGATCGCGCGCAGTCCATGGCCCGTTTGTTAGGGTTCTGCACCGGCATTGACCTGGTGTTGATCGTAGAAACCACGGAAAATTATCAGAGCACCCGGCCGGTATAATTCTCCTCCTGGCAGCAACTGAATTCGACCCAGCTATCTAGCGAAAATCCTGCCACTGTCGCGACACGTCGAGACTCGAACCTTGGACCTCCACTCAGAGGCACTGCAGTGAAATCAGTTGATGCTCTGAGATATCTCCGATCTGCAAGGCGTCGTCTGCGGGGGTGGCGGGGGAGGTTGTTCAGGGAGCAAGCGGCACCCGGATATTCAGTTGGAGGTGACAGCAGCCAGCTGGCCACGCCGCCGGGAGAGCCAATAACGCGGAACCACTAGCTTAAATAATAACCTCTTCAGTCCGTAGGTGCACATATGTGCACCTTCATTTCTAAGCACGTATTTCAGTGTGACCTTTTCTTTTCTTTGACGATTCACGTTTTTCAACTTTCAAGCTTTTTAATTTCACCAAGCATGGAGCTTTTGTGCACTTGCGTATTGAATTAAGCGTGAAGAAAGTTATTCATTGTAGAAGATGGCGGCCCAGGCGTGAGAGGAAGTATTTTTGATAGCTTAGTGTATCATCATATGATGTATTTTCTGTTTCATATCTATTTTATAAAGTTGAAAGTATGGGTTTCTATCCCGAAAGGTGAATAATAAACGCATTTTTTGTGTGCTCTGCATACAATTGTTTTGCTGGTTACACATACGAGGGCTATTTTTTTTCAAGGTCCGATCGGTCCGCAAAATAAAAACCACAGTAAAAAATCAAAATTATTTATTGTAACAAGTACTTACATAATTTTGCTTTTTTTCTGCATAGTCGCCACTCAGATTTAGACATTTATCGTAGCGCGGTACCAACTTCCCAATACCCTCGTTGTAGAACGTAGCCGTCTGCGTTTTCAGCCATGTTTGTTCGCTGGTCTGCAGCTCAATGTCTGTGCCAAAATGTTGTCCTCCTAACCAACGTTCCATGTGGGCAAACACGTGAAAATCGGATGGAGCCAAGTCCGGGCTGTATGATGGATGACCAAACACTTCCCATTCAAACACTGACTTCCTTCCCTGACCGCCTGCATCATGAACATCGGTACGTCCTGCTTTAAAGTTTCTGCACCATTGTCGCACTTCGCTGTCCAGTCATTTTAAGTTTCACCGTACACAGAACTTATTCGTCGATGAATTTCGGCTGCGTTACACCCCTCAGCCTGAAGAAGTCGAATTACCGCACGAACTTCACCCTTGGCGGGAGATGCTGTTGTTTGTAGACATGTTTACGTCCTACCTACGTGAACACAACTAAACAGAACTGACGCGACGCGATTGACAACCATACTAGAGACGCTGCGCAACACATCTGCGCACAGGTTCATCACATTTTTACGCGAGTTTCTACTTCGCGACCAATCGGACCTTGAAAAAAAAATACCCCTCGTATGTGCACCTTAGGTCATTACGTTAATTTCAGGTTACGGGACTAGATCTTTACGAAACTTTTTTTCCGTTGGAATTGCGATGACTACTGACCAGTTATTTGAATTTCTGAATCAATGTGGATGTTGATTCATTGGACTCAGGTATTGATGATGAATTATTTGGTGATGAGAAACCCATGGCCTGCAAAAACTAGTTCTGATTCTCAATCAGAAAATCACATTCAAGACTTTACAAGTGAGAAGATTTCTACTAAGTGCAGGAATAGCTGTGGAAAACAATAATTGTGATTGAAAAGGGATACATTCTTGATAATGGGGAACTCTACGAAGTTTATAACGAGTCGAAAGGTATTCTAGAAGCCTTCATGGAATATTTTCCATTGGAATTTTGGAAGTTAGTATCATACCAGACGAATCTGAAATAAGTGCAAGCTTCTTCTGAATGTATAAGAAGTGATGTATCAGAAATTTTACATTACGTAGCAATTAATACGTAGGGATTACATTACATAGGAGATAATAATGGAAACTCAAAATTCCATAGGATGTGATGTATTGGAGTAGACTTCTCCATTTTCCGCTTATCAGCGATACAATGCCTTGAGATAGATATTTCAAAACTAGGAATAATTTACATTTTGTTGATAATTTTTCATCTCATGATCCTGATGAAAATCCTTATAAAATTGACAACGAATGAGTAACACTACTGTCCTCGTGCGTTGGTAGCACTCCATACGATACATGCGAAAGATAGCCGAAACAAGAAGAGAAAAACATTATGTACCATGATCTGGTATTGTACAAGCATACAAAAAATGATAGGGGAATAGATCTATGTAAAAGGTTGCTTTATTACTACTGAAGCTCTGTAAGAACAAATAAATGGCCAATTAAATGGAGTATTCAATTCTCTAGTTGATGTTGTAATTGTAAACTGTTGACTCATATCGTAAGAAAAAGGTCCGGCCTGAATAAAAAAAATATTCGTTTCCACTGATTTCATTTATATTGCATTTAGCCACATCATTGGTAAAATTCCAAGACAGTTGGAATAACAGCAGACAGCCACGTTTACAGTTGATAGCAATGATAGGGATAGCAATTACAGTTGATAGCCAAGATAGAAAATGAAAAAAACGCTGAAAATTGCACGCCAAGATAGAAATCCAGGCAAGTAGTGAGTCAACTTGTGGATGAAATAAGATTACGATCAAATTGGCCATTTTCCAGTTTTCTGAGATAATAAATTTGCAACAAAATGAAGAAATGGTGGTTGCAAATGAGGAACAAGAGTAAAAAGCACGAAATGCAATATGTATTTGTGTGTACTGAAGCATAACTGTTCTTTGAAATACCATACAAAAAAATCGTAAAATAAGGAAAATGTGGAATTTTTTAATATCAGTAATAAGAGTATGGAATAAATAATTTTTTCCAGATTTCGATCTCTGATTATATCCTTATTTCCATTAACAGTTTGTTTTTTTCTGACTAACATTTAAGTAGAAAATTTACGGTATTGACCTGAGGTGCACATATTGTGACGATACCGAATAGTTAATAAAAGAAAAAATTGATTTTAAAACACACGACATAGTAGCCTGTCGCGGGCCTACGCAGCGCCCCCCTTTGTGTGCGCGAGGGTCGGGCCAATTCGCGCCGCACACGTGCGCGGCGAGGTCCCCTCGCGCTTCCTTTGTCCGGCGGGGGGGGGCAGTGGGTACAAGAATTACGACACGATCGACGCCTCTCTGGCGCCGCCACATCCCCAGGCGACCTGCGACCCCCCCGGACGTTAGAGAGAGAGGGTCGAGTGGAATTTTTCCATCGACTTCGGCCAGAAAACGCTTCGGACATTGGCCGAAGTTAAATTAAGACGCAGTTGCTTTTTGTCAATAGAGAGGAACCTTTTAAAATTCAAACAAAAATCTTTCCAGAACTTTCGGCAAATAAGTAAGGAGAGAGGGTTACAGAGGCTTCGCGAGATGTGACGAAGTGAAACATAAAAGGAGAAGTGAGGAGACGGTCTTGAGAGTAGGTTCGGGGAGGAGCGAGCACCTCAGCGGTGCGTCGTTCGGGAGCAAACGCCGCTGGCGGGGACACCTCCGAAGTGTGAGAGACAGTAATTTTTTTTGGTGCGTTGTGTGCGATGCGGAATTGCTCCTGACGGGCGTTCGCTATCACGCATGTGTTTTTCTGAATTGGTAAAGGACTTTAATTGTGACCAGTGCGCCGGTACCTTTGTTAGGCGCAGAGCAATCTCGTCCGGTCGCCTGAAAAAGACTATTGCTGATTGTACGGTGCAACCTTGTGCCGCGCGCGAGTCAAAACTATTCAATTCGGCTTGCGTCACTACGCTCGCGACCGCTGCAGAGCTCTATTTCATGCTGAAGTCTCCGCCTACCTCTCTTCGCCGACTGAGCGCAAGTACCTGCCTTCCGGCCCCCCGACAAGGAGCCTACCGCCAGCTGTGACCTACTGCCGGCCTTTCACCGCCGGAGACGGCGTCCTGATGACCTCACCCGAAGGTCGGGCATCGACCCTGCGGAGTCTTCTGAAAACACGGTCTGTTGTCCCCTTAGACTTCGGTGAATGGCCCGGATCACAGACCTGTGCCTCATCATAAGCGAGCCGCGCTGTGGCTGTTTTTGAGGATAAACTTCCTAAATTGTATGTTGCTTCTTCCTCGGTAAATTGTACTTTCATTTGTATTGTCTTATAGTAAGTAAGAAAGTTATTTCAGTGAACAGGGAATCTGGGAAAAAAGGGGGGGATGTCTTTGGGTTTAAGAGGGAAAGGGTATTAGTAATAGGATTTTTTTTGTATATTTCATCATTTCAGTTAATTAAATTTTAATTGTTCCTCAAAACCTCAATGAAATTTATTTGGTAACAAGCAGCGTCCGTCCATGGGCTCCCATTTCTTGTAGAGAGTCTCTGCGCCTTAATTAGCCGGCAAACTGAATCAGGTGAGTGAGAGAAGGGGGGGATGTCGATCGCCCGATCGATCCCCGACGTCGCACGCGCGAGGGCCCGCGCGGTAGTGACAAAATGTGCACCATCGATTTCCAAAATATGAAATGTAAAAAAAATGTTTTTTTGATATATTTGCTTCCTTTATTTCCCAAACAACACAATTCTGCAAAAACTACCAGAATTTCATAGCGCATTTGTCACCGAATCTGAAGAGGATAATAATAATAATAATAATAATAATAATAATAATAATAATAATAATAATAATAAACGTCTCCTGTATTATTTCAGTAGTATACCTTTGGGTTCCGACTCTCACACGCAACCAATTTTTATAAATGAGGGCTCTAAGAAAAGAATTTCATGGAGACTTGACGAATTCCATTTTGACTTTAAAAATATGGATGATTTCTTTAAAAAAACGCATCGCCAAAGGCCAAAGGCCTCAAAGAAACGTTTTCCACACTATAATCTACAAGATGAGGCATTATGCGATCCATTCAAGTTACTTTTCGGTTCCACGCTTTAATACTATCAAGGCCACCTCAATATTTCAGTCCTTCCTGCTGGTAGCAATTATTGTGGCGACACGCTTAGAAGGCTTAGATTCGACAATCTTTATTTACGCTTTCTGTTAACACCGTAGTTTGTGCAGTCTGACGAGGTTTTTTTGCATAATCATTAATTCAAGATTTGCTCTCCAGCAACAACTAGAAGTACAATTATAGTTGCTTGATACCTACACCTATGAAGATTGTTTCTTATGCGTGTAGTGAAACTATTCAATTAACGTTTTTACCATGGTCAGTAAGTGATGTGAACTCAATTGTGGAGGGTGTGGGTATTCAGTGAAGAGAGAAGGCTGTTTTTTGTTTTACCTGTACCAATATTTTCGTTATCATTCGATGAAATTTTAAAGTCAACGGGTTCAGACACGTAGCTTTCTGAAAGTAAAAAGCTAATATTTTTGTGACTATCACGAAAAACTAAAACCTAATTGTCAAAGAATATTGAATAATTACTTCAAATGTCTTGATGTAAGTGTGGGGAATTGTTCCAAGCAAATTCTCCAAGATATTGAATAAATATTTATTGAAAATTTCTTTTACACATTAATTGCATTGCTATTTTTATTTGTAATTGTGTTAGTACATTGCTAGTTACCTTTATAGATTTTAAACAAATAAACAGGTCTCGTTAACTACTTTCCCTCTTAGAATGAAAATAGAAGGATAGGGATGAGTGTGGGGTCTAACATGCGAGAGTTCTCGCACGGGTACGCAGAGGTAGCGGGGGAAAACATGTGCTATGGCACAACACAAAGAACAAAATTTTTAAAGTAGCTAAAGTAAAATAGCTTGAAATTAATGGAAAACAAAAATCAAAACGCGCTAGCCTACAATACTACGTGAATCAATTCAAAAACAACAAAATTTAAAATTATAGAAAGAATAGTGCAAGTCACCCGGCAACTGGCAACGATCGCAGTCCAAACGCCCGATTTAAATGTTTGCGGTATCTGAAGTATGTACACCAACGCCCAACTGCAAACTCATATTGTAAATAAAACACCGTTTGATATTAAGCTCAAGGTGTCGGTTCGTTATGATATTAAAAATGCAAACATAGTTTGAGCAACATTCCCATGTACCGAAGTGGGCTTACTAATGCCTACTAAATTATTTCTAATGCTAACAAATGGTATTTAGTACTCAAAGGTGAAAACATTAGTTTGATTATTTTTTGGCTCGGAATTGTTTTTCTTGAGGTACGTAAGGACGCAGAAAATAATTCAATACTTTTTAGTAAACAAATAATTTTTCAATTTTCTCACTCCAGCAAGCTGGCACCCTGACTCTCCAAAACCCACTCGGTTCTTCATAACAAATCAAGGAAAGTTAAATTATATTGCAATGAGTGGGTCTGTTCTTGCCAGATCCGGTATTTTCGCACTACATTACTTGGCTTTTTCAAGAGTAAAAACCTTTTCTATTATTTGACTATCAAGGAAAGCGAAAAGCTAACTCTCAAAGATGATTGAAACATTTCTTCAAATGTTGTTTTTAAAGAAGTATGAATTGTTCCAAGAACATCTCTCTATACTTTTGAATAAACTTTAATTGAAAATTTGTTTCAAACATCAATTGCATTGTTATTTTGTTTGATATTCTGTAAGTACATTAGTAGTTCCTCTCCTTTATGGAACGGATAGACAAATGGATAGGGAAAGGTTGGGATTTACCATGCGAGAGTTCTCGCACGGGTACGCTAGTAATAATAATAATAATAATAATAATAACAATAATAATACATTGAGTACACACTTTCACACCGTACATTATCAGTTCAGTAGAAGAGTATTTAAATTTTTTTTGAATGATCGCATTGTTTTACATTTCCTAACATTTCATGGAAGGTTATTCCACTCTCGGGTCGTAGCTACTAAGTAAGATTTATTATAAAAATTAGTGTTGCTTTTAGGAATATTGCTTTGCAAGCATTTCTAGAATCTTTTTGTTTTGAGATAAGACATTTTATAAGAGAGGTAAGCAGATACACGTGTATTTAATATTTTGTAGAAATATTACTGACTACACGCCCCATTTCTGCATCGCGGCCTTCTCCCCATCGTATTAGCTCGCCTTGCTTCTCTGGTGCCCACGCCGCCCCACACCATTCCCGTTGGACCCACCCGCCTCTTTCCTTACCAGATTCGCCTAGTCGTCTCCACGTTCAGTTTCCTTCCATTCCGGTGCGACACCAGCGCCATGCCCGTTCTGCCTCGCTCTATCCCCGAACCGCATCCGCCTCACCTTCGCCCTGCCCATACTCCGTCCCGACACGCCCTGCGCGACGCGGCAGTCCCAAGCCCTGCGGGCGGCGAAGAGAGTCTGGCACGCGCTGTGTATATATATATTGTAACAAACGTGAATTTCACGTGCTTTTGTGATGAAACCAGTCAGCCAAAATATCGGCTGAATGGATTTTCAGATATTTGTTTGTACGAGATTCCACCGCCCGCGCGCGCCGCCGGGCAGCCGACGAGTTTTCTTATCGGTGGCTCGGAGGGGTGGAGAAAGGGGTAACTCTTATCTGGAGGACTGAGGTGTGCAACTCTTATCTGAGTAGTGACGTGGGCAGAAGGGGATGAGAGAAGGGGTGTGCGGCACGACGGGGCAGAAAGTTGTTGGACACGGAGGTGTGCGGTTATTGGAGAGAAGGGCGTACGGGACGCCAGGAGCAGAAAGTGCTTGGACTCCGCCGTGTCAGGTTGACGTCAGTCAGAGAGGTGTACCTTGCCAAGGCGGCTCTCACCACCCCGTGTTCTTGCTGCAAGCTTTGCTGTTTGGGGTGAGGCAATTTTCCAACGGACTAAGGTCGGTATTTCAATCCTTGCATATTCTACATCGGGCTTTTTCTGCACGAACTGCCTGACTGCATGAGACTTGAATTTATTGACTCGCAAGAGGTGTGCATAATGCGTAGTAAGACCAGTGGCGTAAAGTGCTGAGTGTCTTTTACGAGAACACGAGGGAAATAATTTCGGAACTAAAGTGGCCGCGCATTCATACTTGAACAGAGAATCTCGAAGAAATTAGTTATAGAAAGCAGACTGGTGTCAGGCACGTGTGCACGCAATTCACCATGAGAGATAAATTTAGGGGCCATTAACGTTACTTCTAAGAGAATTCTTTGAACATTCTGTGCTATAACAAACTATGTTTAGTCACTGTAATAGAATACAAGATGTTCTTCTTGTAATGTTAGTTCTTTAGGTTTGAAGAAATTTTTGTTTGAACATTGTGTTATCACGAAAATATTACATTTGTTCATTTAATTGAGTGGAGATTTGTTGAGGAATTCTAGAGAATTTCGTGCACGAAATAATTTGCATGTATTTTGATGCAGTGTATAACGAGGGACAGTTAACTGCAATTTTCATAAGCGGAAGGTACTACGAGATTGAGTCATGCGAGAAGCATGTGCCCTTCACTCATCCCAACCGAGATTTTAATTTTTTTTTCATTTGTTGAGCTTTAACTTGTTTTGTAACTGCAGATATTACTGTGATTCCAAGTGGTGCAAATCTTAAAATCGATGCGTGATGACTTTGCAGTTGATTCTCCCTTTTTGATATTATTTTTGAATTGTGTTAATTTTTTTGACTGTGTATTTTCTTTTTGTATCAATGATATTGTCATTCGAGGATTTTTTTGTGGTTTCGCTTCAACGCGTGTCCAATTACATGTCGTTTCTGTGGTCACGACTTTGTGTTTTCTTTCTTATTTTTGAAATCTTCGGATGAGCCACGATCCCACTAAAATCCCCCTGAAACCGAAACTGAAACCATGTGATATACCAAATGCGGGAGGGCATTCAATGTCAAATAATTTAATGCTTTAATGTTAGTTTAATTTAGAATTAGGCACCTTAGTAACAGATGTAAATAAATGACCAGTACGTTGCTAGGGAGAACACCAATGTTTTGACATGTCACGATATTTGGTAAGCGGGCATCTTAGTAACACAGATAAACAATTTCATGAGCACGTGGTTATAGTGTAGCATAGTGTAGTCGAAAATGCATGTGTAAGAGTAGAAATTTCACCCAAGGGTGCACCTTGGTTATAAAAGTAAATAAATAATAAGAATCCGTTGGCAGGGAATATCAAACAAAATTTTGTACATCAATGAATACGAGTTTTCCTGGATCGAAGAACGAAAAAATAGTTGGAGCTCAGATTTCGTATCATGAAGATAATTTCTGAATTTAGGGGGGTGCGTGCTCGAGTTCAGACTAGGTATATTTTTGTGATCGAAGGTAGAGACTTGTAAAATTTCGGAGATACAGTTCGGGACTTTAACTTTTTTTCCGCGAGTGAAAATGGAACATAGAAACATTTTGTTGAAACCGCACCGACTTGGATTATTTTCATACCGATAAGGAGGAACTTGTCAACTTTAATTCGTTTTCACCAGTGACGATGGTGAAGCACCAGGCTAATGAACTTGTAAATATTTTGCCGAACAAGACGAGGACTTTAATTATTTTACAAATGGATCGGGACGTGTAAATAACTGTAGAACTGTTTATCTGAACTTTGATTATTTTCACCAGTGCTGATAGTGATATGGTAGGCTGCTGTAAGCAGCTTCGGGCGCATGAATAACCGATTTAATTAGTTATACGCGGGTAGGCATCTGCATGGACGCATATGACTAGTGCATTATATGAATGGGAGTGACTTCGTGGCGTGTCGGAAGATTCAAGATAGAGGGCATCAAGACTAGAACTGGTAACTGGTCGGTCGGAGGTGATGGTGTGGAGATACGCGGCGTCCGAGCGAAGCATCAAACGATACAACGGGAAGAGAGCTCAGGTGAATGTTCGAACGAACAACTATTTTATTTTTCATGGTCATGACCAAAGTCAATAATTTTTAAAGAGTGTTGTTTCGATTGAAATGAAATCTTTGATTATAATAAATTCAAATTGTTCTATTGCTAAAGAAAGTACAAAAAACTTGGTTATTATTGTGCAATCTAGCACGGCATTAAAATAACTTTCAAGTTTTGTCGTTTTCCGTAAGGAAGCGAACCGACAGGGGGCAGATTGTGGTTGAACGATGAGGTAAGCCGAATTGTGCCCCTTGCATATTCTAACCCATTACAGTTAGAAGCATAACGTGTTAATAGACAGATATTTGATTCGTTTCAATATACACCAATACGTTAGTGTCGGTATCACTATCAAACAAACAACTGGGCTTCCGGATGGAAATTGTAAATCGATGTTTACCACCATATTACCGCTGTGTGCTCCAATATATGTGACGTCTCTCTGAACTATCATAAAGGAGGAAGGAACTAGCATGAAGGAAACTATCATAGTCTTTAGATATAACTCTTAAAGGTACGTTCATTGAAATCAATATTAATTGAAAAAATAAGATAATAATTTGCCTAATTTGAGAAATCTTAATATTTTTAATATAGTAGCATCTCAAACCTAACTTAATGAGGCATTAACAAAAATTACATAGGAAAAGCTTATTCTTGAAGTTCAGACAACATTTCGTTGTAGTTTTTTTGTATAGGTACATACACACAGAATAATACGATAATACTCGTATATGTAATATAGTGTACAAAAAATTATGTAATCCTGCGGAAAGTCGATTTCGATATTTAAACGGAAATACACTTCCTTGGATATCCTGATGCGAAAAAAGTGTTGTTGTGTTTTCAAAATGTCCGTCCGTCTGTGTATAACACTAGCACCTAAAGCATGAATAGGATTTTTTCCAAAATCAATACTCCCCGGTTGATCCGGCCTCACTCAAAGCTCTGCGAATTTGAAAAACATTCTTTGCGGGTACTTTACATGATCCCTGGGACATTTTCAAAATTTTCTCAAAAATTGCTCCAAATTTTTTATTTAAATTTCTTTAAGAATAGAATTACACTTATACAGGCGGTATAAGTCCGATTTTCAGAGTTAACTTTCAATATTTGCTGTGGCAGAGGTCCATTATTTGGTTTTTTGAACTACACAATTGTAATTTGTTGATATCCCTCTCACGTCTTTAATATTTGCGTTAACATAATCGCTTTGATAAGTACATGTGCATCAAATAATGTCTTATAAAGTTCCTCGAAAATTAAAAAGTTATCTGTTAAAATGAGCTCAAAATGTGCATTTTTAGAAACGCTCAAGCATCATTTTCTCAAAAACTGGCTCTATTTTTTTTTCAACGTTTTTGTACGGATAGTACAAAATCCACTGTTAAGATAAGATACGCAATTTCATTGCACTTCACTTCTCAATTTTTTAGTGAGAATAAAAAATAAACCGTTCATTTGAAAATTTCGAAAAATATTCTTTAAATATTTAATATATAAAAGACTTTTATTTTAACAAACATACTATGAAGAAAACCAAATAGGAGAATTACAAAAAATTAGAGAGATTTCATTGAAGAAATTGAAATAAACTGAAGAAAGAATGGAAAGAAGTGATGAGATAAAAAAGCAAATTCCCTTAAAATGGACGACATTTCATCGTGGTGAAGCGCCCTTAGCAGGAGAAGCTGCGTCAGAGCTCTCCCGACATAGTCATAAAGAATCAATAAAAGTCGCGCAGCATACTCCTCAGTAAAAGGCCGAAGGAGGACTAAGTAGCAGGCCTCTTTGGCGAATGGGCGTCGGTGGCTGCCAGGCGCCCTCAGCCGCGACAAGCCGCGCGCGCCGTCAGGGCGTGGCCGCGGGAAGGGCCTCGGGGCACGGGGGAAGGGGTGGGAGTGGGTGGGGGAGGGGAGGGGAAGAGAACAATGACCGGCAGTAGAGGGCACGCGGCCGCTGGAAAATCCACTTTATTGCCGAGGAGCGCGAGCGGCCTGTTTGGAGAACAAGAGGCCCCGCGCGGCCCTGTGTCCCAACGCCACTGCTGGTTCCGTTCTCTCTGTCGCCGTGTCACTCGAACTGTTACCTTCTCCCTCAACCTCACAAGGGGATACGTTGGCAAAAATTTTCAAAAAATCAATTTTTATTTTATTGTCTATTATTTAGTTTGAACTTTCAAAATGATTCTGCAAAAATCCCAGCTTCCAAATTCGCCCCGAAATGCCATTTAAAATTTAAATACCGCTGCACTGCACTAATGCCACGCCCCTTTTCAATGCGTAGACCGACGGAATTGAAGTTTTCATGTAGATTTTTGAGATTTTTTTAAATCATTGAGCAGGCAATTGAGAGAGAAATCATAGAAGGCTATCTTTGTACAGGCAAACGTATTTGGTTAGATCTAGAAGGACTGTGACTGCTTTCTATGTACGTGTTTACTGGTGTTCACGAGTTTGTTGTATCTGCGCTTATCCTCCTTACAGTTTTCGATTGGTAATTCTGTGGTAATCCGCTTATTTACCGTGAGTTTGGTATTCCACTAAAATTGAATATGCCACGAATCGGTAAAGTATTCAAAAGGTATCTAAAAAACGAATAAATGAATACAAAAGTGATGAAGAGGTTGTGTAGCGGTCCTGAATCGCTCAGGAACGCTTATAAATTGGCAAGAGTAAATACATCGCCGGCGGGACCCGCTGCGCCCCTTCACGCGGTCGCGACGACGACTTGTCGCTTTTTCTGCGGTCGCTGGAGGGGAGGCAAGTGGGGTGAGCCGCCCGCCCCTACAGCGGGAAGAGGTCCGTTAGATCTGCCTCACAACGTTTGTCGGAGCTCGGAGCGGCAGGTTCTACGCAACTAGTCTGGTCGTGAACTTACGTAAGCGAGGAGGAAGAGGTTGCTGTGAGCACGAGCCGAGGCCTACGATAGTACGTGCGCCGCCACATTTCTTCGCTTGGAGAGTTTTGCGATAGTGGCGAACGCCACGGCCACTGGATTCAGGTCGGTGTTCCAGATAATAATTTTGAATAGGACGTGATAAAAAAGTAGTAAGAAGTGGAAACTGTTTGACCATAGAATACAGTTTGGTGGATTATCCCTGTAGTTCACTCTCAAAGTCTATTACCATTAACATTTTGCATATTGACCGGCATACCCATTCCATTGGTATTTCCATGGTCATTGTGAACTATCTTTTTTTTAAGAGGCATCAGAAGTAATGTGCTTTTCTTGGAGGGGAACCGCATTCATTTGTGAAAGAAACTTGTTGGATTAATAATACGTGAGTTCAGTTTTTGTGATAATTGAACACGTGTTGTTCGTTTCATGCAATTTGTGGTAACATTTCGTGTTCTTAAAACTATTTATTCATTTCAATTGTAATAAATGAACACGTGTAGTTTGTTTCATGCAATTTGTGGTAACATTTCGTGTTCTTAAAACTATTTATTCATTTCCATTGTGATAAATGAACACGTGTAGTTTGTTTCATGCAACTTTTGATAACATTTCGTGTTTCTTTAAAAAAATGTATTCATTCCATTGTGTGTGAAATATTCTATGGTAATTCCAGTGAATTCTTTGCAAAGAATCTACTATAGAGTGATTATGCATATGTGGGTGTTGACTGCAATTATTAAACTGTAAGCATTTCGGCATTGTAAGCCTAAAATACCGGTGCAGTTTTTTTAAAGTAATTTCGTGCACTCATCTCCCTAGAGATTTCTTTTATTCACTTTGTTGAATTTCAGTTCATTTTCTTTTTTTTGTCTCAGAAGACATTGTTAGGATTTTCATTATTGCATATTTGAAATTCATATTTGCAGTTAATTATCCTTTCCAATGCATTTTTTGGTAATGATCAAGGGTTTTTGCTTGTTTTTTTTCATTCTATGGCCAATGTTGCTGTCATACTGTATTTTTGTGTTTTGCCATCAAAGCTTATTTAATTAAATGTTGTTCTGTGGTAACGGCTTTGTGTTTATTTTTCCAAAATTTGAAAGGTAACACTTTCCCACGAATTCCCAACGACCGACCCATACGGCTGGTCACAGTTGAGGTTAGGGAACTCAAACGTGTGAGTGCCTCAGAGCAAAAACTT
>JAHLJT010002830.1:0-37382 GCA_031308135.1 Acheta domesticus | reverse complement strand
GGTTGCATTTGATGAATCAGCGGGAAGTAAAAGTTGCAGAAAAACTTCGAATTTTCGAACCAATGTTCGGCGGAAAAAACTTTTATTTCCGGGCCCTGGTAACGAAAAAGTAGATAAATCCATTGTCAAATGAGGGAGGGAATCTTCTATCGTGGTGTAGAAGAAGAATTCAGAAGCCAGAATTAATGGTTTGTGGGTCCTTGATACCGAAAAATAAATTAATGGCAAAACGTCCGTCCGTCTCTCTGTTTTTGATAAGTTGTGTTGTTGGATAGTGTAAACAACGTTTAAGAGAATTGCGTAGGTTTCATTTTCATTGAAAAACTGATTTGCCGAAAATTGCGAAAATTCAAAACTTTTTCTGCGTCTTCCTATAATAATTATGACATTTTTTCATAACGAAATGTGTTCAACAAAAATCTTCAAATAATGTCATGTTCAATTTTTTCGAAAATATTAGTGGTTTTTGTGTCATAGTCGTCCACTTCGAATTTCCTGCGTTTCGTGAATATAATTTGAGAAGTGCTTCGAAGCAATTAGTTATTTTGAGAATCGCGTCTCGCTGTTTAACATAATATTACCATGTAAATGCATACGTAAGTATTACAAATATTGTAGGTGCTTTGTCATTTGCGTGAAGTGTAATATGGAAGTTATTAATTTGGAATATTTATTGCTTTGACCATTTTTTTATTCAGGGCCTAATACGAAAGAAAAATTGAAAAATGTAGTACCATAATGTATTGCAAAGGTTTATTACAATAATTTGATATTACTATCATTCTGGTGTTACCATACTATGCAGTGATGGATATTTGAGATGTGTTTTGAGAAGTTCAAGACGTTGTTGGAGACATAAGATGGCGGCTTCATTTCCTTAACGTTTATGTTACAATATGCCTACGTTCAATAAAATGGTATTCAACTGTATTAAAGTCGGGAAGATTATATATTTTGTCAAGCTCACACCTCTCATTTACGTAGTGTGAACTGGCTTGCTCTCGACTCCTGCTGGTTACCTGTAAGTGACTGAAGGAGGATGGACGTTGTTGTAGAGAAATGAAAGAAGTTATTCAGTGAAATATAATTTCTCTGGTTTAATGTCTTAAAAAGAAGAAAGAAATGGAAAAGAATTTGAATGAGCTCATTTCCAAATCTTATTATAATTAGATTACAATAATTCTTAAAAAATCTAATTACATTGAAAGATAAAGAACTTTTTCGTTCTGCCAATGCGCGGCCGAGGTTTGCCATTACAATTACATGTGATCTTTCTAAAAGTTTATAAGTTTTATCCCAAGTGTTTATAAGTTTTGCCTGAAGGGCTGAAACGTAACAATGCCAGGTTCTATTGGGATGACATCACCCGTCTGTGGTCCTCAATGTCGTTGCCCTGGCCAGCTGTTCCGGCGTTTCTCCTGCCGCGAAGGTCGTCTGGTCGGGTTCACTTGTCTCGGCGTCTCCAAACGGCGATATGTGAGGGTGGTGGCAGGTAGTTCGGGGCACTTCCGCACCCACACGCCACACAACTCCACGGAAGGCTCGCAAACGAGATTCATCCCCCTTATTACTTTAGTATCAAAGCAGCAGGTGTTCATAGTTCATGTTCCTTTTAATCATTCTTGATTTGCACAACACTTAGCAAAAATTCACCGGAATAGTAGTGTATTCTTATAACAGCTTTACGTAATTTATACAAGTTCATTAACTTTCCCTCAACCAGGGAATTACGTGTGACGTACTGGACAAGAAGGAACACAGACGACTAATTTGTATAGTATTTACAGTATATTTACAATAATAAAATAAAAGATTATGATACAAGATTGAATCCCTTTGGCAACCTTTCGATTCTCTAAGCCGCGAAACCCCGCGACTGTCCCTAGGCCTAGCCCAAGTACCTCTGCTCCAGAGCATGAGAAAGCTACGCGAAGTGCGAGCTGTCGGACATAGAGTCCCCCGTAACTAGAAAAGTTACATGGCCTGATGCCAACTTTGATCTTTACACCCGAAGATCACGTGCAAGGTTGCACTGGAGATACCTCCCGTCTTTCGACTCACTAGCGTATCCCGCGAGCGCATGTCGGCCGCCGCAATAAATATCCCACGGCTCGTCCCCCACATCTACCAGCGGCGGGCGTCATACGGCTCGCTAGCCAGCCCTCTCCAGGGAGCAAACCGTCATTACCTAGACTCGCGCCCGCGCGCGCCCTGGTGTCCAAGTTATTTTGGGGACTGGGATTTTCCTGCCCCCGCGCGCGCCGGCGAGGCGCCGCACGCGTTCCACCCCATCCCCCATCCGGCTTAAGACTGGGATTTCCAAGCGAAACGTCACGCCGGAGCATGAGCTACCTCGCGACGCTACATACGCAAGCAGAAATTTTATGAAAAGAAATGACACATTTGTTTCCTCCTTTTGTCGTCGCCTAGAAGGATAAAAATTTGAAAATTTTAATATTTTCTTGTCGCCACTGATTTCACGTTGCTGGGAACGTTAAAATAAAGTGTTCAAAACAACAGTCAATCAAGAAGTATCCCTTACGACATCCAAACGAGTCCTTTTTCTGCCGCTGGTAGAGAATCTCCTCCCCCTCTGCTCTCCCCACTCTTTTTTTTAAGGTTCTGTGATCATTCTGAAATCTAATGAACACGCCTGGTGTTAGCACATTTCTCGGCGCGGATAAAAATGCAGTGACTTTCGCCCAGCTGGACGCTCTTTGTGATCTTCACGCCAAATTATGGAGTTCCATGGTGCACCAGTGTGTTATGGGGACGCGAACACAAATTTCGCGCGTCCCACCTTAAAACATTAATTAATTAATTAATTTAAAAAATAATTAATCATTGTTTCCTCTGCGCCTCTACGCATGGAGCACCCTCATGCGTCGGGAGGCGCGCCTGCTGAAGCCAGGCCACCTCACATTGCCGCCGCCGACGTCGCAACCGCCACCAGCACCGTCGCCTCCCCTCTCTCCCCACTTGCCCGCCCGCCCGGCTGGCCCCCCTTCCACTCGCCCGGAGAGACTTCGGGGTGTGGTGGAGAGAGGCGGGGGCGGCGGGAGAGTGTGGGCAACAAGGCGGCAGGGGAAGAATGCCCAGGGAGTGACACGCTGGACTATACATCGCTGACCACGGAGAGCAAATGCAGCCCGTGGATATTTGCCGTCAGCGAAGGGCATTTATGTGTGTGGATTTAAACCCCCAAGTAGACAGCTGTGTAAAAAGGAGGAGCAGTTTTTCTATGAGTGTAATCTGGTTTGAAAAGTCTAGACATGTGTTTATAATAATTATTCATTTGTGCCTCGTAGGCTTTCAATACATTCTGCAATGTTTATACCAATTACATTTTCTTTACTGTATCAGTCATGCAGCCTCGCCTAGTTAGTGTGCTTTTCATTTAGTGTTATCGCAGCATTGCAAGAGTTTTGAGAAATTGTTAAAGTTTTTTTCTATTCTTTGACACCTGGCCATTCGCTCAAGCTTACTACGCCGCAAATGAACCTCAGCCAATCATAGAAGGCGCCTCAGGGGTTACCTCTGGAAAATTATATTATCTTCATCCTTGTTCCTCACACTGTTTATAAAATCCACGTGGCTCCTCTGCATGGTCCGTCCTTGGTGGCACAAAATGTTCCATTACTATAAGTTAACCATCGCCTAGTTCGACGGCAGGCGAGGGCGAGGGATGAGCGAAGGGTCTTTTCGCAGGCACTCGTTCTTTGTCAACAGAGGGGATGGGGATTCGGCGGGCGCCGTGTGCCCTCATCGTAGACACACGAAGAAAGAAAGGGGCGGGCAGAAAGAGCAAGAGAGATTGCCGACCATACGGCGCCGTCGAAGTCAACAAAACTGTCGAGTCCGTCGATTTTACGTTGCATTTGGCAAGATCTAATAACTCGTATTTTAATAAGTTTTAATCACAAAATTCTGTGACGCCACTATATATATATACATATATATATATATATATATATATATGTGTGTGTGTGTGTGTGTGTGTGGTGTACACACACGGTATTCTTAATACTCTTGCAAGCCTTTCTGATCCTTTATGCCTGCGCGGACCTTTTAATTACTTTATTCCCGTTTTAATACCGACAACAAATACGTTTTTAAGAATTTGACTTATTGAAGTTAAGATATCAGAAAATACGAAACCTGAATGAAATAATATTCAAATATGTAAAATAACTCGTTATGATCCTTATTTTGCTTAACTAATATGTTGTTATTACATAATTATTACTAAGGGGTCGAGAAAATATGTGCTGTTTTAGCGCCACTAGTTATACTAAGAAACGATATTTCATTTGATAATAGTACATAAACATTTAACTAAACCACTGAATAAAACGTGATGAATCAGTAATGAAGTTTTAGATTAAAGTTTAATGCATGCAGACATTGTAAACTAACACGTTGCGTAACAGAATAAATTATTTAAGCTGGTATTTTATGGGAGGAAAATGGAATTTAAACAGTTGCTACTAAACAGTGGTGAAACTAAGGAAAGGGGAAAAATTATTTTTAGGCCATGACTTCATTTTAAACGGAAGTAAAACTACCAAGTGTGAAACGAAATTTTACCAGAAATTTTGGTTTAAAAAATCAGATTTTTATGGAACCAAATTTTTCGTTGGTATTGACTTATTTCTTGCAATAAATTCTTCACTGGACGTATTGCAAAAGTTATATACTTTTTTCCATGACAAACATCCATTTAATGGAATTCTTCGTTGAATATTCTTGTTGCCCTTCTAATATCACTTGTCTGCGTCATGGTCCTCAAATCACTCTCGGTCTTCAACCTGGGTGGCTGCTCTTTCACTCCTCGTTCCTTCGCACGGTCTTTGCTGTTCTGACACGTTTACCGAGATTCTTACCATTCCGCATTCCTCCTTGCCGTGAATCCTTGCCGCACATTGCTGCATTCATCCTTCAATTCATCCATGTTTTCTTTGCGGCATTACCTCTGAATTCTACACTTAATCGTGTTCTGAGTACCTATCAGTTCATTTTTCCTAATTTCAAAAGTTGTTGGAAAACCTATCTAATTTTTGCTTTTTCACCTTAATACGCATGTAGTACAGAGGGAGTAAGATAATGTTGCGGCAGAAATGGGCGTTTTTTTTCACCGAAAAACTCATATTGTGGGGCCCTGTTATTGAAAACTTAATAAATCGCGTTTCTACATGTAGTACATTACTCCCTCTAATACGTGGTGTAGTTAGAATAAAAAATTTGTGAGTTCTTTGAATTGAAAAATCTATTGATGGGAAAACTTGTCTGTTCGTCTGTGGTCAACGCTGCCGCCTAAACCGTTAAGACAATTTTCTCCAAATTCACCGATAGATCTGTACGAACTCGCGGTTCTGCGAGTTTGAAACTTAAATTTTGATATTTGAGAGTACTTTAAATGAAGTCTTAAACACATTTTCAATATTTTCTCGAAATAGCTCAAAATTTTTTAATTAAAACTGTTTCCTTGGATAGAATAAATGACGCTTAAAAAATGGTGCAGGAATTATTTTCGCTGAAATCTTTGAATTGTCAAAAAGTCCAAGAGATCAAATATTTTTGGCGTCGTCCTACAACTGCAGTATGGAAGATAGATTTTTTCGTAATTGAAATCTGTTGCTCAAAGATCTTAATGTAAGATCATGTACAATTTTTCGGAAAATATTAGAAGCTTTGTTTAATTGTGTGTGAAATTAATCAATTTTGAAACTATTTACTCAAAAACGGCTCCAAAATGTTTTCTTTAGTTTTTTACTCTAACGTGCTGTTTTAGGACCATTAATTTCTGTTTTTATTCGTCTCATTCTTCATGTTTTTATTCATCACAAACCATATCGCTAAGTTCACTCATGTTCATATTATTTCTTGATCTCCCATTCTCCTGATTTCACGTTTCGCTTTTTGATCATGAGCTACCACTAAAGCTCACGTCCATTTCCGTCATCACAGATTTTACCGCTCTCGCAACCAAACTTCCCACATTCCTAGTGCAGCCTCCGCCAGGTGATACCAGAAACTATCGCCTCCGTGCCCATCATTCGGCCGAACAGCCTTTCTCTCATCATTCTCTTCTTTCACTCCTTCCTTCTCACCTGAAACCTTCCCTACATAGGTCCCTTTCCCTGCTCCATACAGCAACTTCCACCAGAACCTGACAAAACAATATCCACTCCATTCCCGCCATCAACAGCAATGTCTTCATCCACTCTCATTTCGTTTTCTTTCTGACCTTTTCTCGCTTCAGTGCACAAGCTGCCGTAATCCACCCACCAAAACCCTAGCCTTCGCCGCCTGATATTTCCACCTCAGATATCCCTTTCTTACGGACCGTCACGTATGCCATCATCCACCAGCATCATCTCTTCTTCCTAACAATGACCTTCCCCAAATAGAATCTCCTCGCCACTTCCTCTTTCTCCACCACCGCCAACGTCATCCATTCACTTCTTTGTCTTGACTAATTATCGCCTCCATGCAGACGTCAAACGCCAAACACCCGCCAGCAAATCTAGCCTTCACCACGTACCGCCATCGCCTCTTCCTTACGGATTGCCGCCACCGCCGTTACCAATCCGGAGTCCCTCATCCTCCAAACCAATTACCTTCTTCCCACTCTCCTACCGTCTCCCACACAATCCATCCCCCCACCACCACTTCAGACTGCGTCCACCGTCCTTCCCTTGCAGATCCCCGCCCCCCCGCCGTCATCCACTGCGGCACTTCTCCGCTAATAACGGGCGCGATAACGACTGGGCCGCGCGACCCGAGCCCCCGGCCCACGGACGGAGGCGTCCTCGCCGCAGCGCGCAGTGCTTAGTCGAGGCAGTGCTTAACGCGGACCCAATCAACGGCCGGCGCGCCGCCCGTTAACGAGCTGTTCTGATCTGCGCCCGCGGTTCGAATTTGATGCTGCGAAAACACGCGCGCTTCCCCCCACCCCCACCCCCACCCCCTCTCACGCGCGCGCGCGTGCGAACGACAGGGCGGGACGGTTATTCCTTGGCGGAATGTGTCCGATTAGCGGCGTGTTTTCGCCGCGATCGGCGAGAGTGTGTGTAAATAAACTCGAGGGATCGCGTAATGAGAACGCGGTTTGCGGGATAATGTACTCCGTGTCGGCAGATGCGTCGCGCTGCGGTCCCCAAGTGGCGGCGCAGATTCCGCCGTTTTCAGCTGTAATCGAACGCTGAGAATGCGGTCGGTGTTGGTAATGTGAATGCGGGTTAGTAAAAGAGAAGGATCAGCTCGAAGTTAAGCCGCTGGAAAAAATTGTTATTAGACACGTGTTATGAGTATCAATAAATTATTTCGTACTAAACAGTTCTAGAGTACCGTTTCGAAAAGCGATAATATAGGAGTTTGATTAAGAGCCAGTTGAGATAAACTGAAATATAAAAAGTTAAATTGTGTACATCTGTATCTGACATTATTAATACCGTCGTAATGATTGCTTCCAAGTTTCGCACGAATACTTGTAGGTGATCAAAAATGAAAAATATTGTAGTTGCTATTCAAAATATGACCCCAAAATGCATTTAAAAAATACAAAATTGTTATTAAGTTCTATAGAAGGTATCCTATATCATTCTATCTTTACCGTTATTAAAATCAAAATATTAAACAAGTCCTTCCAGAGAATAAATGCGAAAGCGTTGTCCTAAAATATTTTGTAGACGTATAACGTGTAACAGAAGAATATATGACTAATATTAGTACTACAAATTGTAATTAAACAACTATTGAAACGATTATGACCCCTGGCGACTGGATGTTTATTTTACGAATCAACTCGTGAATCAAGAATATGTAATTACTTATTGCGTATGGACGATTTAACACATTTGTAATTATGTTCATTAAGATAATTTGTAAATAGAAGTTTTCGTTAATAAAAATGCAGAAATGCCCATGATTGTTTTATTCTGTGTGAAATTATTCTTGGCTTAGTTGTCGTAAATTAAGCATGGTTCTTATTCTTCTGATGTTCTTTCGTGGTTTGCACGAACGAAGGTGGAACTTTATTATGAATAATATGTGTTGATGCTAAATCTTATAGATTAATTGGTTTCTAGAGGAAAGTGTGCTTTATGATTCTGGAAAGTGTAGTGTATCTTTCGATGGCGAAATAATTATTTTTGTGATTGATTACAGTACGTTTGGCAATAAAGTGTGTTAGAGATAAAAAAAATCAATGAGAAATTGGTATTCTCTGAAATTGAATGTATACCTAAACGATGTCCATTTTCGAGGTTGTTGAAAATATCAGTAAAAAGGTGGTTTTAGATATTATAAATTCTCAAAGTTCAAATACTCAATGCTTTTCTCAAAGTGTAAGCTCTGGAGTTGTTGCTGATGTTACAAGTATCAGTTTGAAAGTTTGTTTTACCATGTAACAATTCAATGAATCTATTGGCAAGATATATAAAACTTCACAAACATCGCAGACGTGAGTAATAGTTATTTGTGTAAAAAGGGGTTTAAGTAGAGCTTTATTCACGAGGGAGAACAGTTGTGTCACGAGCGCAGCAGCGCGAGGGACATAATTCTCCCAAGTGGATAAAGCTGAGATAAACCCTAAATCATATATAAAACTTTATTTTTAAACAATATTTCTTCATGTGCCCATCCATGCCACGAAGAACGAAGCAGTACAGCATAGGGCGTGAATCCTTCTGGGTGTCATTTTAGGTGGCTGTTATTTCAGCTGGTTTGCATTCTGCATTTTATTTAGACTCTGAAGGTCAATATCTAGAAATTCCTAACGATATCTTGAAAGAAGCAGAGAGTAATGTTTCAAAATTATTCCCTAAAAAAACTCTACGAATATAAGGCATGTCTACGAAAAAGAGAACGAATGTTTCTGCAAATGTAGAAATGACAGGAAAGTAAGAAAAGTTTCAGAAAATATTGTACTTTCGTATTTTAACAATAAATCAAAAACAGAAGTCTTCATAGTTTTCGAGGTATTATTCAGTGGCGAGGGCAACATTATGTGTCAAAGAAAATGTTGATATCTCTAAGTACGTACGTATATCTATAGGAAAAATTGTTGACGATGCGTATTTTACGCTTGAATTAATATTGATATTTTTAGAGACATGGGAAAGGCTACTACCCAAAAAAACTAAGACTAATTGAATTTTACAGATTTGTTAAAGAATTTTGTGACAATCAGTATGTATTGTTGAATGTTAGTTTTTAAGTTACGTGTATGTATTCTCTGAAACTAATGGTATATCCAAACTCTCTTTTTTCCTCAGATAGTAATGACTGTTGGTGTTGCTGGTGGAGGAGATTACTTTAATCACGGAGAAATTAAAGTGTCACTTTAATCCCTGGAGGAATAAAGACATATTTTAACATAGAGTGTGATTAAAGCCTTATTTCAATCACATTTAAAAATGAAAGTATTTTCTCCTCCCATTGTATAATTCTGCCATTTGATGACTGCAACCCTTTGCAGAATGATACTCATTACGATACATATTTCTTTATGGTATAGGTTCTTGACCAATCACAGAGAAGATAACCACCAAGTATTGACACTTCATTAGTCATTGAGAATCGTTCTAGTAAATGTTTCGTTCGATTGTGTACATTAAAATTGCATTTTTATTATTATATTATGTTTGTCAGTTTTAATTTCTTTGTTAATAGTAATTTTATGTGCAATAATATTTCCAATAAATTGGATCGTATTTACTTTTTGATCCTATTTGACTAGCCCAGTGGTAGTAGCAGAGGGAAAATTTGACTAACGTTAAGTTTAAAAAGTTAAAAGTTAAAGAAGTTAAGAGTTAAAAAAACAAGTTAAAAGTTGAACAAACAAATACAACATTTATTAATTATTCATGCACATCCAGTTTTTATGCTGTGCTGCTGCATGCGGGGCAAGTGTGGCGCCTGTGAAGTAGGTGCTGCTCCACTACTGCTACTGCTGCCGTTGGTGCGGTGGGGGTGGGGCAAGAATGCAGGTCATTTTGTGTTATATGTTGCTGCCATGTGGCTTTAAAAACCGACCAACTCTTTAGTTTAAAATGTCTCAGATGTTGAGAATCAGAGGTTGAGTTGGCACCTCCAAAAATAAGAGAAAAAACAAAAAGGACGTTCGTCTTCGTCGTCGCTCGCTCGTATCGTAATATCACACTCGTGTATTAACACACATCTTATATCATTGATTCATAATTTACTATTATTTTTATTTTGGTTTAGATTTGTTAATTATTTTACGTAGAAAATAAGTGTAATAGCTCTGGGCTTTAGGGGCTAGAACAGAGCAAAGCAGGATGGGATGAGGAATGGTGGGGATGCTATATAATGCATAGTGAAAAGTTAAAATATTAAATGACACTAGTTGGACCTGGGTAAAAACTCTTACTTTGTAAAAAATTGTTTTAAAATAAAAAAATTCTTCGCAGTAAAACCCAACTTCGAACGACCAACCATTCAAAAATTCAAAAAGATATAATTTTGTAGAATACAGTTTAACAAACAATTCGAGCCCCGCCCATATCTGTAATTTCCCATATGCTCCCACCTGCTCCCACATATCTCATATTTTCTTACGAATATCTGTCTCAAAATGTCCCTCATAACTTGTACCTCATACACCCCACCTGGCCTTACAAAACTTGTGTTCCCCTGGGTCGTTTCCAAGCTATGCGTGATTACTTATTATAATGTGTGTCGCAGAAATATGTTTATGATAATCTGCAAACTCCAGTTGTATGTCATAAATTTGTTAAATGTGGATCTTGGGAGTGATTCCCTATCCCAGCAGTACAACACGTACAGGGTTTGTGTCAATGATTTCTTATAAATTGCCAAAATAGTCATCTATCCTTACCGCAATACATGTAGAGAGAGAATATTAATATCGTCTGATCATACTGTAAAACATAGAAAACTAAGAGTAATAACGTCTGCAACCTTGTATTCAAAATATTCCTATTTTTCAACACGTAATGCGTGGTTGATGCTCTTCATACTTTATTAATAAAACACCAAGCACGGATTGAAATGTGTAGCGTAATCCCAGGATCGCCTTTCCTGCAAAAAGTGCACATTTTTTTTAGAAAACGAGTTAACGATATACGAAACTTCCTCTTGTGCACACAACACCAAAATAAGACAAGTAGAAGCATTATATTCCTAACCTGAAATACTGAGTTAATTAAATTTTAAATTAAATTTAATTAAAACTGACAAGCTGCATTTCGTTTTGAGGGCCTCTGCTATCTCTATGGAAGCAAACTCCTTCCAGTGAAGGAAGAAGAGACGACGTGAATCCATTTGGGTGGAGGTTCATTGTTTTGACTAGAGTACAAGAGAGACTTCTAGATCCCTTTTGATGGAAGCTTTTTAGCGCTTACAATAAATAATCGAAATACCAGCTACAAAGCAGACATATTAAGCTGTACTTAAAAACTCGGGGTTATATATAAGAAATTTTGTAGACCAAATGGAACAAATCAGAAAAAAAACAGTATTTGAGATTGAAAAAGGGACCCAAGGCCCGAGATGACCTACATTACATTTCACTGACAAGTGCTCTTCTCATTATCACTTAAGCAAGACTTCTCAGAAATAACATTGATGTTATATATTTACAATAACGAATTGTCACAGCCTAAATACAGTCAAAATAGTCGTTATTTATAAATCTTCATCATTCACACATTTTTTTCTCTGGATCATATAATGATGCATTATTTTATCCAATATCAACAAATACCGTGCGGCTCTCAAGAAGAAATTAAATTAGATTTTGAGTTTCGTATTACAATACCTTTCAAAGAAATGTGATTCACTTTAAACGCAAATGAAAATGTTCATACCTTGATATTAAATTGCATTCTTCTGAAGCAAATGATTATAAAGCGTTGCCTTAAATAAGGAAACTATCTTCAGGAGCGTAAACAGGATTTAAAGAACGATAGATCTTCCTAAATCTATTCATCTTTAGTGCCTCTGGACTACATGACAAACACCGAAAGTAAATTTATTCTTAAAACTGAATACACTCAATTAGTTGACCTTTGCAGATATTGCGCACTTACAAATATTTGTTTAAAAGTAAAAATAGCGTTATATTGGAAACCAGCTTTGAATTGAACTACTGCATTGGACTGTGATACAGAATGATTGATGAGATATTGTTTATGAATAAGCATTCAAAACTGCTAAGTGTCAATTAACAAACAGAAATGCATAAATTCGTGAAATTAAATTCTACATAATATAAAATTGTCAATTTAATTGTGTGCAAGAATCGAGATTCTGCTCTGACGAGAATCACAGTGACCAGAAGAGCTTAACCGCCAATAATATAATAAAATGCTTTTCTATATAGATTTAAAAAATAAATACGTCCTCTATCAATGTGATTCCTCGCTTGCATCATCTCCGCCTTGCTTTCCACGTCGTGCCCAGCATGTTTCCGACATGTGGCTGCACAACTTCTCAGCATGTTCTTGCATATTCCCTGCACGTTTATCTATTTTCCCCGCATGTTCCGTACATGTTCACCGCCATTATCTCCCACATGTTCCACCCCGTTTCTTACTTGCTTGCATGCGTTTGCCGAATGTTCCGCTCATGTTCAACTCAAAATCCAGAAATGATTTTTAAGTCGTTTTTTTTCCTGAACCCTGCGGGCTCTAGATCGTGCAGCGGCTCTCCTGATCGTGCTGCGGCTCTCCTGAAGGACTAAATTATAAAGGTTGATTATCTAGAATAATAAGCTGGCAAGATAACCTTCCAAAATGTAATAAAAGCCCAAAATATCTCATTTTGTAGCGTATGTTTTCAGAAACATAACTCGAGCTTTCTAGAGATTCCATTTTCCACATTTTAAGGGACTAGAACGTACTGTATCCGAGGTATACTCGAAATCCAGAAGTGTATGTGAAGCTTTTATTAAAGACGGAAATCAAGTATTAATATCATGTATTTGACACACATTTTATGCCTTTACTTTTCGAACAAATGCTCATTTATGTTATTCCGTTATGCACTTTCCTTAAAATAATCTACAAATTCTTAATTCGCAATCCTTTTTGAAACTTACTTTTGTATGAATGAATGCCGCTTGATAAATCATTGTTATTGTTGTCTTTCAGCTAATATCGTTCTAATGATATCAAACCCAGACTGATATTACAACATTAAGAAAACGTCGTTTATTGTAATCAAAATTTGTTTTGTGTTATCATTATTATGAAATACATTTCGAGGACAGTTTGAGCCCACATGGATCCGCAACTCAAAGACCATGCAAATACTATTAGCTGTTGGCGTGAAGAAATCCAGTGCATTCAACACTGAACACAACGGAAAAAGAATTTTGGAATGGATGACTGTGGGTGAGAACGTCGTCACATGTGCTGGACAAACAGAAGACGACAGATGTAAAATCGTGTAATTCTGTCGCTCACAAGTGGCAGCAGGAGCGAGTGGAAAGGAAAGTTACGGACGCTGTTGTGAAAACGGTTCGGTCTCCAATTACGGCTGAAATGAGACATTGAAAATATTGCCAATGCGATCTTCAGAGGAGATCAGTCTATTTTCATGAAACATGATTACGAGATTTATATTAATGGTATCTTCACGAAAACCAGAAGCAGTCCTTAACCGAGGCCTTCTTTTAAATTATCTAAAATGTGCCTGACATTGTCATCTTATTTTAAATTGTATACATTTTCCTTTCTTAGTAAAAGGCATGAATTGAATGAAGGCAAGAATGACTTTTATTATGAATGAATGCTGCCCCTGAGCAAACTTCAGAAGTAGCCTTATTTTCCATTGGATAATCTTCAATTCGAATTGTTCACCTGTTATCAATCGGTCAATGGCATATATACAAATATATATATATATATATATATATATATATATATTATATATATATTATATATATCGGTGTGTGTGTGTGTACTTTGATTATTGCGCCACATGACAGCACTTTTCAACTACACATGTGTATCTGTATGAAAAAAAAAAGACAACAAAGCTCGGTAGAAGCCTTTCATATCCTCGCCCGCTTTGTTTCTGTCCGCGAGGGCACCTGTAAGACTGCCTCACGCGCTTTGCGATTCGCACTAATCAAGCCGCGAATACATACAACGCCGGTGGGTAGCGGGCGTACGCGAGTCAGTTGGTTGTGTACCTTGCCATCACACAAACGTTCCGCCACTGCAGACGTCTCTTTGTGGGCGTCTGAATCCCTTCTGCAGCGCGCCGTCTTCACGTGGTTCGCAGAACAGCAATTATGCGTTTTGTATCTTCCCTGTACTATTGTGCAGATGCTGTGACATTGTCGAGTCACGTCGGGGTCTGGGTTTTGCATTATTTTTAGGGTAGAGTTGTTGTGGTGCGTTTTTTTCTGTGACACCTAACGGTACATACTTTAAGGAGAGAAAACCGACCGGCAGAGTTCTGATTTTCATTATAGCAACAGACTCAAAAGTGCGTTATTTATTATGCAATGGAATGTCAGCAGTAAAAACCACACTTTCATGTGAAAATCTCTACTACTTTGTTCTTGGTTCCTAGTATCAAGATGCTTATTTTTCGTATACTCCAGACCTTAGCGGGTATACCTTAAGTCAGACATCCAGCATTTAGCGGGGGGCGGCCACGGGTGTTTGGAAATGAGAAAATGTCTGGAGATTAAGGGGTCGTTAATGCCACGGAGTAGAAAACGAGTTGGGAGATAGAAACATAAAAATGAATTCAAGCTGAAAGAGAATTCACTCTGCCCTGCAGAGTGAAAACAAAATAATATTCATCTTAACAAACGTCTACGTCATAAGGCGGTCGTTGAATACAGAAGTTGTAATGGGTACCTGGATGGCTACCTGGAAAAGAAATTACCTGTTGCCTAACTCGAACAGCCAAGGGACGATGCTTACGCCGTGACGGTCGGTGACACAGTCCGATCAGGATACGAACCCCTCCGGTTCCATCGATTTGCGGAGAGCCGTTAAACCGCTTTCCGCCGAATCTCTCTAAGCACCGGAGGACTAAGTCGCCCGTAAACTGTTCACTCCTGTCTAATATGCATGCTTCACTGATGTGACAGATCCCTCCATCAATAAGGGTCTTTGAAATGAGAATTATCTAGTAGAACTGAAAATATTACATGAGATCACAACACTAATGTTTTACATTCTAACATTTCTTACACAAGGGACAAGCTCATAGCCCCCGACTGATCTCCCATGTGCGATGGTGTAGTGCATATTTTATCATGGGAGAAAAAGGGATCCGGCGCTTATCTACATGTCGGCTAGCGGTTTTTTTCTTTCTCAATCAGGCCAGCGGGGCTCCGCCCCAGGCGGGATACGCTCTACGTTTCTGACTGGTCCTCCATTGTGATAGTGTAGTGAGTACAAGTGTATGTGTCAAAGGAGAAGAGGTACAAATGTAAGGATGGTAAGAACGCACGCTAGTGTTTCATATGTGGTCCATTTTGTTGACTATTCTCCGACATTTACTTGTCAAACAGATTGATTCGTAAATCACGGAAAATTAACGATCAAGCAGCCGACTGATGAAATTTTCCTCCAGAAAATGAACGAAAGTGAAATTTTCCTCCAGACAATTTCCCCAACTATATAGTGTTGAAAAAGCCAACATTCGATACTCGAATCCAAGACCCCCTGTCAACGATGCTGCAAAGACAACGGTGTTGCCTCTGAGCAAATTGTAGCAGGTGATGTACTTGAGTTGTGTGTGCCATGAATCCGAGAGTATTCAGTAATTTTGGGAAGTGAATGCAAGACATTCTTCAAAACTCGTCTCATTGGCACAACTTTTTCCTTCTACTGACGGTCTTTCCTTTAGAAGATTCCTCATATCCGTAAGAACGCTGATAACATTTCCCCCTGTGAAATGAGATGTCATTTCCGGCCACAACGTTCTCGGATATCACTTACGTGATGCCTGTCTTCAACAGCAAAAGTTAGGTAATATTTTTTCTACGAGGCAACATTTTAAATTTCATCTCGTGGATTTATAACTATGAAATGTTTAGGAGTGAAGGTTTTGTGAAATATTTCCTTTTTGACTGAGAGGTTTAGAATTCTATTATTTTGTACATGGAAATTACACAGTATTGATAAGTGTGGTAACGTTTTGTTTCTCTCTGGAGCAGTTTTTTCACTAAATACAAAGTTTAAAAGTGTAAAAGTGTATAGTAAATTTTAAGTATTTTTTGAAGAACTATTTTGTATGAAAATGTTTGCACTCTTTTCCATTTCCATTTCAAAATTAGATTTCACCACTTTCAGTTCAATGAACGTTGGAAGTACAGAATCTCTTAGTCGCAATTCAATTGCATTTCTATACAATATTTCATCATACTTTCCGGCATTTTCATCCTCTCTGATTGGCCTTGAAAAATTTAATGATGTTTAAGGTACGTTAGGATTTTGGTTTACAGTTATCTCCACAATTTACTGTAGATTCCATTATTAAATGTATTTTATACATATTGATATTAGGCTGATAAAAACATTTGTTCTGAAATTTTATTTCAGTTTGTATATTCCAACCCCTTAATATTAGGTTAGAAATATTAAAAATCATTGTGTTTGTTTAGTTTTGCTGATGACATGTTTAATGTACAGTGGCTGGTACCCCACTACTAGTATTTAATTTTTTTCTTAGAACTTGATTATTTACATTATTGAAGGCCGATCTTTATCGAAGGTCCCCAAACTGGCGTATGTAAGTAAGTTAACGTTTCCTATGTTTAATTTACCAACAAAACAACGGGTTTAGGTGGCTCAGGACATCAGTTGATGCCACTGCAGAGCCTCTGACTGGAGTTCCTATGTACGAGTCCCGACGGAGGCAGGATTGTCGACCCTAGCTTGATAGGTCGAATTCATCCTCTAACAGGGGAGAATTTTAACGGCAAGTGGTGCCCATCGGTAGATTTCCGTGGCTTCTCCAATCTAAACAAACAATTTCGGAGAGCAGTACCCTAACAAACGAGCCGCGCGCGATCTTTCCTTCCCCTTCCTCGTCCTCCCCTCACCCCTTACTTACACATCCTTACACTTGCATTCATTACACTACCTCACATGTTGGGAGGCCAGTAGGGAGTTTAGAGCTTGTCCCGATTGGGGGTGCCCCGTTATTCGGAGATACCTGGTAGGGGAAATCCCCACAAGCCTATGTGTAAGAGGGCACTGATATCGCCATCCAGCGGGAAAGATCGCTGACACATCCCGTCATAAAACATGCACTACACTTACGGTGCATAACAGTTGACGCTCCCGCAAACACGAATAACACTGGCCAGCGATAGTTTTATTGCTGCCATCATGTATTGCTTTTTAGGATTACTTTCGTGCCCTGAATCAGGATCTGACGTTATTTTTCCCAAGTCACGTCACGTTTTGTTTTAAATCTTACATTACGTTCTTATATCATTCATTTATAAGCACTTCTTACATTGCACTTCTTACGAGTTTCTTAATTAAGATTTCTAGATTAATTTATTAATTCAGTGTCCTGCAGCCATCTGACAACCCTCCATAAACCGCTTGAGTTTAGAGCCGGCAACTCGGTAAATTGGAGCAAGTGTTACTGGGTGGAGAAATTTGTTGTGGCTTGTCTGCTATTCTGAGCTGCATGTCGCTTACTAATAAAAAATATATTTTTTGTCTTCATAAGTGTTCTATAGTAAGTGACATACGATGTTTAACACGTATTTCAATACAGAAGATTATATTTTTATTGAAATTATATCAACGTCCTACGTCGTGGTTGCAAGAACAGTCCAGATTCATTCCGCTATGTGTGTGGAAGTTTCGTGTCGATAAAACTGCAGCGCAAAATAACTGAGTTTCGTGAGAAAGGGCTATTATGATTATTTTGGCATTAAACTAAGCGACCAAGACAAGCCATGGGCCCAACAAATGACCTATAGAACGTGTATAGAGCCGTTACGGCAATGGATGAACGGTGAGTGAACAGCGTTGCCATTCGGAATTTTAATGATGTGGCGAACTCAGAGCACAGTACTGAGTGATACATATGTTCTGTGAATGTAAAAGGATTTAACAGCTATCCCAAAAGTATTATTGTGTATTCAAACAATATTCCATCTGTATTTCCACCTGTTCCTCATGTCCTGATGTACCAGTCCCACAGCATCCGGAAATTTGCAAGGCCTGTCTCTCTTGTGAATCTGTATATGACGCAGAAATGGGCGAGCTTATTTCTAATTGTGATTTCTCTATTGAAGATGTTGAAAAGGAACCTAAACGTTTGAAGAACATTGAATTAAATGATTTTATACAAGACTTTGGCTCTAGAAAGAAATCTTCCTAGATACTCGGGTCTAGACTTCGTGAATAGAACATGTTGGCACCAGAGACGACATAATATTGGTACGGATATCGCGAACAAGAATTGTCACCCATCTTTTCTAAAGAGAGTAGCATAAAAGTTAAATGTACATTCACATCTGGGCTATTTCCCTGAGAATATTCATCTGAAAATCTAGGAATGCTGAGTGAAGATCAAAGAGAAAGATTGGAACAAAGGAATTGGAACGCAAATATCGAGGGAAATGAAACAAAACATGCTTGCAGATTACTGTTGGTTATTAAAGAGGAAGATCCAACTACATCTCACACGCGAAAAGACAAAGAAGTTTCTGAAACTATGTTAAGACGTTATAAAATTGAAACCGTGGTGTTTCTCAATACATTTGGAGAGAGATTTTGTCCATTTGACTCTGTTTTTCTTAAAATCTGTAAACGGAATTAATACTTTCCACTTATGTTCATAAGTATGTAATATAGTAACTCTGCTGTATTTCATGACCATTTTCTTTAGACGATTCCATTGCGGGTTCACGGTTTTGGTCCAAAATAATAAGCTATTTCAGTTTGCCAATGTTTCGGAGTTTATTATTGCTCCATCTTCAGGACTTGCTGTGCGTGGGAAGTAAGTAGACCTTCATAGATAACTTCCACGCACAGCAAGCCCTGAAGATGGAGCAATAATAAATTCCGAAACGTCGGCAAACTGAAATAGCTTATTATTTTGGACCAAAACCCGTGAACCCGCAATGGAATCGAACAATATAGTAACGTGTAGTTAAACAATGAGAAAGAAGCATTCCTTACATGTGATGATAAATTAATTGTAATCTTGACTGTTCGCATATCTCATATTTCCCGTATTTTCATTTTGATTTTTGCGAAAAAACCTGATGTGATAGAAAAAACTGAGTAGTTCCGGAATCAGCATGTCAGAAATATTAAAGATCAGTGCTGAAGAGTTATGAAATGATCGAAAAGTTTAAATTCGCAGGTCAGTGTAATCAGTCATTCAATCAATCAACAAAGTTTAAATGTTATGAACATCAAGTGCTTATAACGAGACTGCGTATAGGTCATTTTTAAGCTCAATTAGTTACGTGATTAAGAAAACTATTCCTGATCCTTACCCAAATTGCTGCCTTCCAATATCCACTGAACACCTTATTGTTTATTGCCCTGCAATGACGAATGTAAGAGCAAATCTTAATATTAATAGTGATCTTCATTGCATATTCAACTCTCACTCAGCATACATTAAGATTATGTGTACGTCCTTACGAAATTCAATCTGGTAAATTGTATTAAGCAATACATTATATACTGTGAACCGGATGTACAAGTACTCTATTAATGATTTATTTCTAATGGTTGTGTATCCCGTGTAATTTTGTAACATTTGTATATTTTGTACTATATTGTATTTCTGTAACTGGTCGCCAATGACCTAGCTGTTTCTAAGGCGATCTTCAAAAATAATTTCTTTTAAAAGTTTTAAATGAGAAGTTAACAGAAATCTTCTCATGCTCCGAAAGGGCCAGCCGCCTCATCGCACGCGTCGTGTGCACGTGTTGAGGTCGTGAGGAATCTCGACGAGCAACCGCCAGCCGCGCCAGCAGCCCACCCGCGGCGTCGGACGCAGCGAGCGAGAAGCGTGCGGTTCGGGCAGCCGGCGACGCTGGTGAGAGGTTGCGAGCAGCCGCCGACCTTGGGCTCTCGTGTCGACGATAGGCGTCAGACGCCCGCCCGCCGCCTCGGAAAACAAAAAGCTCCTGACGTCAGTGTGGCAGAGCAGCCGCGCCCGCGCTGCCCGCCCCGGCCGCCCGCTCCTGGCCCATTCGCCCGTTGTCTGCACCGCGCCGCCACCTGCGGCCCCCTGGGACTACGGGCCGCGCGTTGCTTCTGCTCCGAGACGCCCACGCTGCCAGGAATCCCACTTTTTTCCTCTGTCCTCCACTTTTAAAGATGTTTCCATGGAACATTCTTCTAAGGAAACGCCTCGCTGCCCGTTACCTAATTTAAATATTGACGTCATTCCACTTCATCGAGGTCTTCTAACACACATAGCCACTCCCATCACCCGACATTTTCATTGCCAATCACACTCCTGCTCTTCAACACCAACGTTCTACATATTCACTACCCTTTAGGTCCACCGCTTTTCATCCCTGCCATTTTTCTTATCCTCCGGGTTTTTTCATCCCCGCCACCATTCATGCCCGCAGCCATTCATTCCCGCCGCTCTTCATTCTCGCCACCCTTCATCCGCACATTTCGACTGGTTTCCCTTCATCTCCTTCGACATTTATCCCCACCACCCTTCCTTCAAACACGTCGTCCACACATCCCCTCTGCCCTTCAGACACGTCGCCCAATATACCCGCCTTTCGTACCTTTCGTACACGTCGCGCGTCATCCCATTGCCTTCCGTCGCCATGCCGATCTCTTCTCCCTTCCTTTTGAAACCCCAAATTCAGTTCCACAGTTTTCTCCACCCGTAATAGCATCCCGGTCCTTATTCTCTCTTCTTCTATTTGCTGTATATATTTCTACTCTTTTCTTCCTACGTAATAACATCCCCGATCTTTATTCTCTCTTCTATTTACTTTTTTGTATTTCTGCCCTTCTCTTCCTACATTCTTTCAAGATCCAACTTATCTTGGTTTCTAATTGTAATTTATGTTAATTCGCCTTCAATTTCTAAGACGTTCCATCTTAGATGCTTCATTCCACTTTGTTCCCTAGTCGTTCCTGCAACTAGATTTGTTTCCCGTTTTACTTCTTTTTATGATCAACCCTTCTTTACTCCTGTCGCCATACCACATCACCCATCGTCTCATGCATAATCCCCCACCTTACACGCTGCCGTACTTCAATATGGATCCGCGGAGATGGTCACAAGATGAGAAAAGTTCTTTTTCTAAAAGAGAACTTTCTTGGTCTACCTCGTTCGTAACCCATGAGCTCGCGATGCATGGCTGGCAGAGTTTTGTGGTGTCTGTCGCTCGTATAGAAAGTTCAAAGAGAAGATTTCGGTCGGACAAGAAAAGAAATTCAAATTCAATTAAACTACTTTTAAAAGAGATGTTCTAATTATTAGACTTCTGAGCGTATTGCAGGATAATTTGTAGTTCACAACCACGGAAAATAAAAAAAAACGGTTAAAACAGAAGTGTCTGAAAGATTTTTTACAAAATGACTTTTGAGATCTACATTCTTGATGTGAAGACAATGTGAAGTATCAATGATATTCGAGAGCACAAATTTATGCCATAAAGATCATCATCATTTTAACATATACTGAATAAAAAAGGTCTAAAATAATACAAGTTGGCTATGAACTAAGATTTTGGAAAACCACTACAATAAATATATAAATAAATTAGAAAAACTTCTGGGCAAATACTGTCATCTACGTTGCATTTTTAAAACCACTAGTTATACAAAATTGATACTCACTACTCTTAAATTCTAGAAACGGGAAAATGTAGTACCTTTTTTACTAGGAATAATATTGTATTTTTAATGCATTGTTTAGAATTAATAATAATAATAATAATAATGATACGGAAAACATATTTTAATTGGCGAAAAATTGCTTCACAACTTGAATAAAAATATGTTCATAGCATATTTAAGAATCCTATTTTTGTTTAGAAGTGAATAATTTTATGGATTTTATTCATGCTCTACTACTGACGTTTTGAAGTTTTGATCATACATGTTCTCTTCGTTTGCCTAGTCGTTCATTTTAACGTTAATCTCCTTTTTATTTTACACCTTTGATCCACATCAACCATTCACTTTAACATCACCCTCACTCCTTGGGAAGGATCGGAGACTTTTATGCAGGACTTCATTACTCATAAACTTCAGGCGGTCGAACACTTAAACCGGTAGATTACAATAGAAGTAAAACTTAATTTAAATGTTGATTGGAAATTTGAATTGAAATGGAAGAGTAACAGCAGGAAGAATACAAGAGAGCTTGAGAAGCTCGTCTGTGACCCACCCTCTGTTTTTTTTTTTTCACCAAAACATTGGCGCCATCCACTCCTGCTACTAACTGTTCTCATTTTCATTCCGGAATCCACCTTTTCTCCACCTCTCCTTTCTTCTCTTCGCTTTCCCTCTCTCCACTCTTGCCTTTCCTATTTTTTTTGCAATATTACAAAATAATTTAGCCAGATGTTTAAAAGTGCAACTTTTTATTGGGTACTGCAATATTGTGTAGCTTTTTACTTTTATGATTGTATTATTACAATTATTACAAACTTTAATACTATTATTATTATAATTATTATTGTTTATATTTTTACAAACTTTTGTGATTGTAATTTGTTTGTAATTGAGTATAGGTATGCAGCGTGTCTGCGTGGTCCACCTAAAAGCCGAGAGTTTTTTTTTATATTTTCAGTTGGCTATCTGAACGAGTAAATACGCACTGTAATAAATGCAACAAAGGTGTTTTTTTTATTCCAGCATTATAAACGACCTTCTCTGTTGCAAGAAATCTTTCATAATTTTGCGACACAAATGATGACGTATTAGATTTTGCGGCTCGAATGATTGCGTCATCACACATTCAGCCCATCGCAGCGAGAGAACTGGGGAGGGGGGAGGTAAGGCAAATAGTATAAAAGATAATAGTGGAAACTCGGGCAAATCAGCATGGGCGGCACAAGCGACAAGTGATTGTGCTGCCCCTAGCGGCTTGAGGTGTACACTACAAGACAGGCGTAAATGTTGCCAATAGAATACGACCGTGTGTAACATTTTGACATTACTTTGTAAGGTAGAGAATGGAGATATTTTATTCTTTTCTCTATGTTTATCAATATTATTTTCTCATAAAATGCACATCTTCAGATACTTCTAAAAACCTGTAATCAATATCATTATGACTTTTGTTAACATGAAGGGCAGAAGCTAGAATGCGGGAGAAAAAAGATGCATTTTATAAGAATGGGAGAAAAATAATATGCTCTGCAGAGAAACTCTTATTGACGGCCCGTGGTAACGAAAAAGTGGATAAATCCCGTTTCTAAATGAAGAAAATATTTCTCTAACACATGGTGTAGCCAGAATCCATGTTTTGAGGGTCACTGATACCAAAAAATCGATTGAGCAAAAGTCTGTCTGTCCGTCTGTATAACGTCCGTTTGCCTAAACCGTTCGTTTCTTCAAAACTGATATTCCCTAATCAATCTGAATGAACCCGAGGCTTTGGGAGTTTCAAATGTATGTATATTTTAATTTTTAGGTTATGTGCTGCGGTAGTACCTCTAGTTTTTTTAAACATTATTTGATTTCACAGTTTTGTTCTGTCATTTTTCATTATCATCGGTTTTAATTTACACATTAAAGTACTTGCGGCAGGACATCAAATAAAATATCTACACAGATATTCTTCTACCAAATTATCTCTCAGAAAACTATAAACAAACTTGACTTTCACACCTTGTAAGTTGGCACACACGAATTCTTGCGCTGTAGTTTACACCTCGAACCGCAGGAGAGAGCTGCTTTACTGTCACCAAAATATTCGAGGAGTTTCCCACTATTATTTTATACTATTTGGTAAAGGTAAACGGAACTGCCGACCACCGCTTTATCGCACGGATGTCAAGTACCTGAGAAAGGAAAGTTGTTTCGAAAATATCACAGGAAATTTGTTTCGCAAAGTTAAATTTGTTCTCTTATAAATTTATAATGTTGTCATGCAGAAAAATAGCCTAAGCAACTCATTTATAATGTGGCTTTATTGTATTCGTTCAAATTTGAAAACTTGCGACGTTAGGAGCGAGTTTTCAAAACATATACTGATGCAACAAAGCTTAACATAATATACTAATTGCATAAACTATTATTTCAACTATTTGAAATGCACCATGTTATGACCCATTTATGTGCAGTCTTGTTATGATGTTGATGACCCTTGGGGAAAGGAGTATTTTTTTGATAATCGGATATGATTCTTTAAGTAAAACAATGCAAATTATCATGACGACTATCTGATAATGATGACGGGGTAGTGAGTGAATTGGAGAATCTTGTAGTCATAAGAGACAATTAATCACGAGGATAAAGAAACTTCCAAAGCTTTGTTTGTTACAAATTTCACATAAAATTATGTTTATTGATAAAATTATGTATATAAAAATTAAATTTGCTGACGAATGGCGAAATAAAAGGAGAGCAATCTAAATAAAACGGTATGAGTTACTCTTAATAAATACTATTTAAAGAACGATATTACATTTAAAAAACCTCATTGATCCTCTGCTCGCACATGCCTCTTCTCATTTCCCATTCTCCATGAATCTCCACTTTTTTGTCTTCCTACATGGTTCTCATTTGTCTCCGCAGTCCCACCCCTCTCTCGTCCCGTGTCCCCACCCCTGTGAATTTCTTGATAGAACACAAGCGAAATTGGGTAAGAGAAAGGGTTTCTATGGTTTACATTGGAGAAATGAAACAAACCTTTGTATGAATAATATCACGCTGAGTAAATTCAGTTTTATAAAATATTTGTGGATCGTGTGTGGCCAGTGAAAGGGTTTCAGATACAAACCCGGGTCTGTCATTCAGTGCTGGTGGCATCGTAGGGCAAATGTAAGACTAACAAATCTAGAATATTCGCAATAAGTGTATGTGTACTTGCCGAAGGCAGCAAAATTGGGCTACGTAACGTAACTATAATCCAAGGAGAGGCACATAAAACTAGTTTATTTCGTAAAGCTCAATATTTGCAATAGATCATTGCAACTCTTTGGTTTGTAATTTTAAACTCTTTTATAGAATACAAAGTATACAGAAAATTAATTTTCAAAGAAATATTTAGAAGGAAATATAATCCTCTAGAGTAAATGCTGAACTGAAGGATCACGATGAGATTTTTGAGAGAGAAAATTGTATTTGATATGGATTTTACATTTTATTTAAAGCTTACAAATACAATAGCGGATTAGCACGTGAAAGGCCCGAGGTGCAATTAAATGTTGAGGATCCCTGCCAAATATTTTCCTACCTCTACACCTCACAGTGAGTATTCTTGACGCACTGTTTGTACTCTGGAAACCAGTCATCCCCCGTCATTATTGTAAACCCATGCTAAATGTTATTTGCATTCCATATTTATTTCTCAAGATAAGATTGACCACTACGGAATCATCCGCTAATCATGACGTATCTGTTTATTCAATTGTCAATTTAATTTAGAAAAATACTGGCATATTGGTAAGTAATTTGTTATCATATTTTTAAAAAATTGAAAGCTGAATTTTGAAGTATCTTTGATTAATGAGGCCTGAGGCCCGTGCCTCGTGCGTCAGTTTGGAAATTCACAACTGTAGATATGTGCGCATTTTTAACATTTTGCAATGAATATTAGTGTATTGCATCATGTGTGAATATTACTTGTTTCGAAGTGGTGACATGTAAAAATTGTGCTTATGTAATTATACTTTTGGGTTTCAGGTGTGACGGATATATCCATCAACTTCACCATCCACAAGTGCTAAGCAAAGGTAAGAAAAATTTATTTTTTGGAATACTTTGGATACAGTAGTTTGTAAAAGAAACAAATTTTGTATTGTGTTGTTTAATTAAATGTCGGACCGCCCTTGAATAATTTTTTTCGGGTTATATAATATATATTTTTAGTAATCATCCACGGGTTCTCATTTGAACTGTTGAAGACTCTTTATTCAGATATAACTTATTGTTATTATACAAAACTTATTTTGAGAGGTATTAATCGCAAGCACTCAGATACATTTTTAAAAATATAAGAGTATTTAAAATTTTAATCTATGTATCTTTAATATCTATATTAAAATATCGCCATTCTTTTGGAAACTATTTTTGTACTCTCACGGTGGCGAACGAATAAGAAAACTTAAAAGGAAATAAACTATGTAAACTTGAAAATCCGATAACTCAAAGTTTTCACATTGACATAAACCTTATTTGATAGCAACAAAATGTCGTAAATAACTGGAAAATCCTGCAAAAACAAAAGAATAGAGAAAGATGGCGTTTATGTCATCTCATAGAGCACATTTAGCACTAACCCTACCAAAAGTTCAAAAAAAAACTTTGGAGCCGTTTTTGAGAAAATCTTAATGTAATTTTTTAAAATTGCAAATATTTCGCACAATATTGCGCGAAAACTACTAAAATCTTCAAAAACGTACATGACTTTAATGAAAGAACTCACTTTGGAGAAAAAAGTTTATTGGAGGAAAAATGTCTATCTTCAATTTTTTAGTAGTAGGAAGACGCCGAAAAAATTTCAAACTTTTGCAATTTTTGAAAATTCAGAGTTAACCTAGAAAATCAGACCAATGCCACCTTAGTAGGTGTATTTTACCCTTCACGAACAAGAAATTTAAAAAAAAAAGTTAAAGCCGTTTTGAGAAAATTTTGAAATTGTCCGCGAAGCTTCATGTAAAGTACCCCCAAATTTTGAAAAAATATTTTCAAAATCGCGACGCCTCGAGTGGAAGCAGATCAACCGGGTAATATTCATTTTGGAAGAAATCGTATTTATGGTTTAGGCGCTAGTGTAGTTCACAGACTGACGGACAGACGTTTTGAGAAGAACCACTTTTCGGTATCAGGGGACCCCAAATGTGTATTTCCGTTAAAATCTAGAAATCGATTTTCTGCAGCATTACATAAGTTTCCCGATACTACGTATATTACTCCGTATATACGTACGTATACGGGAAAGTAAAAATATACCTTGTACTAATTTCATTTACCAAAGAAAGTTACGTTCTTTGTTAAAGTTTTCAATGTGAAAGATCCGTGAACGTGAAAGTGTCCCGCATTAAAAATGAGAGGTGGAATGAGACATTTAAAAATCGTTGGCAGAAGTGGCTGATGTCAATTACGTAGAGGTGAAAGGGCGCGTCCCACGGTTCAACAAGAGGGACGCCAACGGAAGCATCTCACAGTGGGCCAGAATGACAAAATGAAATTTTTCAGGACGCTCACGTTTTAAATTAAATTAACCTGAGCTGGAGTGTTGAAAATTCTAGGACATAAGTGGAGTTGTGGGGTGAAAATGATACCGATAAAACTAAACACTTTATTAGTTGTATATGTTTTGAAATATATGAATAACAATAGTAGATAATAATAATGAAGAACTGGGCCAGAAATTCTAAGAAAATATTTAATAAAAATTCAAAAAAATAATTAAAAGAAAAATTACTGATGAGAATAATACATTGAGTTATTTAATAATGGAATGAACAATACTCAACACTTAATAATACTGATCATACTCATACATCACATATAATAATCATTCTATATTGTTAAAAATTTGATGATTGGTTATTATAATTTATTTAGTTTAAAAAGTTTCTAGTCACTATATTCTATGAAATAACGCATCGACATGCCTGGCAAGCAAATTTATGGCAAAAAAAATTACTCCAGTTTGTGACGTAGTCTGTGAGTCAACGACGACAAAAGTGAAAGCTATACAGAAGGAATTAAAGAAGAAAGGGTTTTCAAAGAAACGGCAGGGGGAACAAAATAACTGGTATCGAAAATGACCCAATAACTCTACTTAAGGGTTAAAGATGATTACGCTAAGCTTGGAAGATTATTTTTTTTCACAATTTTGTTCTGTTAAATTACGCAACCAAACAAGGATTCAAAGTGACTCGAAACGGCCAGCCTGTCCGTGAAGAATATTATAGACCGCAGATCGTTAACAATAATCGTGAGGAATGAATTGTAGCAAATGATTGCGTATGAGTTTCGTCTATTAAAAGCAAGGGCATTTCTTGTTAGCATACTCGTCTTTTTACGGGATAGATAGTAAAAAGTAATGAATGAAAACCGATCGATAGCATAATAAAGAACTCAGTTGATTATTACCCTCTGCTATCAGTTTTTTTACAAACTTTGATTGCCTCCGTTACTTCATTAAATCAGATTAATGACTTAAATGAATATTATCAGCCTTGGTCTATTAGAACTCTAGAGCTAGCTTAAACAAATCAAAATTTATGAGAAGAGAAGAGAAAATAAAGTATTTTAAATGTCATTTTAAAAAAACAGGTAACTTTGTTTCGATTACTGCAATGAAGTTTATTTTGAAATGTTTAAGTTAAATACACACTTCTTTGGGTTATTAAATACAGTTATATTTTATTTGATATCTCTTGTCTTCAATTTTAATAGTAAGCTTTGATATTACAGACTAATGTAATACAACAGTAACACACTTATTTTCCAACCTAATTATGGAGGATTCTGCAATTAAAATGCTAACAATTCTTATTGAATACTTTTAAAATTATGTAGTAAAAATATGAAGCATTTCGAAGTGTTCATTTCGCAGTTATCTTTTGTAAGTAGTTTTCTCTTTATTTTCTTCCCATCTGAATCACTGTTCGATAGCCGGCTGAGTTTCGCTTTTGGCAGCCCGTGGACAGGTTGTGCGAGCGGAATAGAACGGCTGGCGTTCGCCACAGGCGGCTCGCGAGGGCATCACCGACCGCAAGCGCCGGCCACGCCCCCTGGTTTTGACCTCTTGCCTGCCCCTACACTTGTTGAGCTTCTCACACATCACCATTCCTATTCGATTGTGGTCCTCGTATCGACCCTTTTCCCAAAAGGAGGCTGTATCATGAACTGGATCAATTTATCAATTTTGAATTTTTTGTCAAATATGTAGATCCAATCTTACTCTCTAGAACGTTTTTTCTTTTTTGGAACCTGTTGGAAACTTTATTTCTCATTTACATGTCCTACGTCCATTTCTTGATATTACAAATAAGCATAGCTTTCTATTCTTACTTTTAGTACGTTACGAAACTTTTAATGATCATAAATATATGTGGTGCATTATGGTTTTCGGTGAACACTAACATTTCTTTCTCTTAGTTCTTTACAACATGCATGTACTCATTTTAGTAAATATAAAATATTTTAATTACATTTCCAGAAGCCTGTTCAACACTGAACTCGTAGTTAATAGGTTTTGCATTGCCCTCGCATTTCATTGGCCTTCGAGACAAAACAGAACGATATGAAACAAAGTTTTTAAGACTCTCTATTTTCCCTAAAGTGAAAATGAAAATTTTTTCTACAGTCTCATACTACACATACTTAATTTTTTCAGTTCATTCCTGCAGAACGAAATTTTAAGATATATCCAAACTTTTCAGGCAGTTTTTCAATTTACTCATTCTTGTGCCTTGGATGTTCTTTGTCTACCTTCACTCAATTGAAACTCTTTCAATGATGTCTTGCACCTTTTTTTTAAAAAAACTGCGTGATTATTGGGCAATAGACGGAAAAGTTTGGGTGTGCCTTCTTTTTTACTTTCCCGTATACGTACGTATACACGGAGTGATATACTTAGTATAGGGAAATTTATGTAATGTTGTGCGAAAAAATGGCCAATTTTCGGCAGAAAAAAATTCATTGCCGGGCTGTGATAACGAAAACGTGGATAAAACCAGTTTCTAAATAAAGAAAAAAAATCCCTAACACGTGCTGTAGCAAGAAACCCTGTTTTGTGGGTCCTTGATACCGAAAACCCAATTGAAAGAAAACGTGCGTCTGTCCGTCTGTCTCTCCGTCTGTGAACACTGCTAGTGCTTAAACATACGTACGATTTCTTCCAAAACGGATATTCCCCGGTCGATCTGATTCTAGTCGAAGCTTTGAGATTTGAAAAAGATTCTGTAAAATGTGCGGGTACTTTACATGAAGGCCCCCGGACATTTTCAAAATTTTCTAAAAAACAGCTCAAATTTTTTCTTTAAAATTTTTTGTAAGAATAGAGTAAGGTGGCATAGGTCCGATTTTGCGGATAACTCTGAATTTCGAAAATTGCAAAAAGTTTGAAATTTTTGGCGTCTTATTGGAACTACAAAATTGAAGATTGAGATTTTTCTTTCAAATAAAATTTGTTGTCCAAAGTGAGTTCTTTCATTAAGGTCATGTGCACTTTTTTGGAACATTTTCGTAATTTTCGCGCAATATTGCGTGCAATATGTGCAATTTAAAAAAATTAGAAAATCAAAATTTTCTCGAAAACGACTCAAATTTTTCTTTAAACTTTTGGTAGGTATAGTGCCTAATATATTTTATGAGGATTTCTGTGAAAATGAGCTTCAAATGTCGCATTTTAGTAGCGCAAAAAACGCCATTTTCTGTTAAACGGCACATAATTTGTAAAAGAAATTTGCTATTTGGGACGAGGTTTTTGTGTTCTTTAATATTCTAAAATTAATTTTTCCGTTCTACCAATAGGAAACCTAAAAATTAAGAAAATGACAAAAAATGTACTTTTGGAGGTGATAGATAGCAGCTGGCAAGAAAGACTTTTTGGCAATTCCAAATAGTTAGCGAAGACCCAAGGAAATAGAAAACTAATACAGGAAAGTCTGTGCCATTCTGTAGCACCTCTAGTTTGTTTAGGGGTTCCTTCTAGGTTGGTGGGTAAAAACAATGTATTTTATTTAATATTTAACTTTACATTATGCTTTAAAACTTTCAACTACGTAAACATAAGTCAAAGCAGAATTCTCTTTTTTAATTATATGATATTTTTATTACAAATATAGTTAGAATAATAGTTGATTTCTTTCTTAATATTGCAACTTTCGGCGCAATTATCTGTGAAATAAAAACAATAGAACTTTATTCTGTAAAACGTTTCATTGTTGACACTTCATTGAAGGTAGCAATGCAATAAATTCTCAATTGAATATAGTTATTTTTTAAAAAAAGCTGAATGTATTTTCTCTTAATGAATAATTCATAAGGAATCAAAATATTGTATATCACAGAATGAAAACCACACACTCTCATGTGCTGTTTCTGCAGATACACTTTTTTAAAACAATATGCAAAAAATATTTTAATTTACAGAAACGAACAGAATTATCGATCAGAAACTCGTACGATGCTTCCATTAATATAAATCGCGGTGAAAATCGTAGGCTTGCAAATTCAGAATCGATATTCAGGAATCTCAATCGAACATCAGCATGAGGCAAACGTTGAAAGTATAGAAGAACGATATATTTGCGATTTTGTTCATACCTCTTGCATTTGGTAAAGAATTCGACACATTGTGAATCGAATTTTCCGGCAAGGATGAAACTTGGCTTTCAACACTGCGTACTGGTCTCTCTAGCTCTCTAATTCTCACGACTGATTATCGGAACCGAGTTTATCGAAACATCGAGGTGACGTAGTGCAGCGTCAATGGGCAGAAACAATGACAAAAGTACCGCGATATATTTGAAATGTGGCTATCAAAATCAGTCTATTCCATATTTACAAAATTTCCCTATTTTTCTTACATGACAAGTTTACGGAGTTTATTATCCCGAAGATATATAGCTCAAGCCCCGATTATTCCCACATAGTATGGGGAAAGGATTTTCCTTTTATATGAGATGACGAATCGACGTGAGTTTTCTCTTGAATTGAAAAAATGCCTTTAAGAGCAAAAGTTTCATTAAATGATGTAATGAAAAGACTAATAAATCAAACAAAAAATATTATGTATTAAAAAATTAAAATATTGAAGTAAAAATGGTTCGTCATCGAATTATTTCACGGGTTTCGTTTACGTACATTCGACCATTATTGTCTTACTATAGTGGAAATCACGACCATGGATAACTTTATTAGATGTGTTTACGGGATTGGTCAAGTATGTATAAAGAAACAGTTATGTCAAAGTTTCAAAATATTTAATTTCTTCATCAGGGCTATATTATAAAGACAAGAAATACAAGACACGAAGACAACAACTAGAATTACAATCACAAGATATGATACGTTTATAAACAACACCAAAATAATATAGAAAGTGCACACCTTACTATACAAATTAAAGTACAACCTCATTTTCACCACCAACTCATGGACCCACGTGATTTAGTAACTCCGAAAAGGAGTTTTTTAAATAATTTATTTATGTTTGATAGTACACAGTTCAGTAATAAATTACTCCATCATGGTTTTGATGGCTTACATTATGATTTAGACTAAACTTAACTAACACAACTACAGTACTCTTGGTGTAGGAAACTACAAGAGTCCCTACTTTGAACAGTTTACGGAGAATATTTGGTAAGAATATTCGAAAGGAAATCTGTTTTTAATCTGATTGGGAGATCATTTAATGAGGCCAGGGTGGTGGATTGCTTGTTTTTATTGTATTTAGGTTGGAGTAAAAATTGTTGGAAAGGTGGGCGATATGTTTAATAATCGGTGATATATTTAGTTCTTTATGAAGTGGGCGTTTGAAATGAACCATGGGGTGCATGTGCTGCTATTCTGAGAAATCTATTTTGCACAATTTGAAGTTTGTTGATATTGGAGATAGATGCATTGGTCCAAATGGGGCATGCGTACAGCATTAAGGGACTGACTATTGCTTTGTAAAGTGTAATGGCATTTATTAAGGATAAACAGCTTTGAAGTGATAAGGGGTTTTAATTGAGCTATTTTTATTTTTGCTTGTCGTTTCAGTGTATGTGTTTTCCAGTTTAGTCTTGTGTCGAAGTTTAGCCCGAGATATTTACTGTTCGGTTTTGTGATGTCCATGTGTGTTTTGTTATGTAATGGAGGTGGGGGGCAAATGGTCTGAGAGAAAATATTATAGCGGTTGTTTAAAATCCCAATCTGGGGATCGAACCCGGCGTCTTCCGAACTGAAGAGCTCAACCCCAGGGCGCTTTAAAACCATTTGCGCCACGTAAGTGACATGCATTCGAGTGGTTGAGTCTATTTTCTGATAAACGTGACTTTACCGTACATATATCTTTTTTCCCTGTGACGACGCGTCATCACAGTGCTGAAAAATACTTTCGCGGAAAAATGTCACTTTGATTCAATAACTACGAAGAGAAGAGAAAATAAAAATAATTGTTTTTTTTTTTAAGTAAAAACATAAAATATTTGAGAGGGAAATTATTTTTCTTGTACGATCTCGTCTGTTTATTTGACTTTGTTTCGGTGGATCCAATGGTCACGTTTTCGTACCCCGGGCATGACACGGCGACAACCGAAAATCTAATATCACTGTGTGTTGCGCGATAAATTGTTCATTTGTATGAATTCTACCTGAACTGTTTGTATTATCTTGAATTTAGGTCGAGTGACAGAGTATTTGGCGTTTCTGGGAGTACCACTACTCGGTCATTAGTTCCGTGAGTGAATGCGGTTTATTACCACCCGGGACGGGGCGGTGTTTCTGCGAGCCTGGATTCAGGAGATTCCGCCTGAAATACACGTCGGCGAGCAGATATTCCCCCTCCAGGTATCTCGCCCAGCGGGCCACCGCTCCTAACTAACTGGTCTCACTACATGAATGGTAGTGTAGAGCAGAGTACACAAGCGCCCCATTTGAGCCCTTCCTTGAGAAGCCCGCGCCCCACGGCTCCCCACGAGAACCGGAAAAGTTGGCTTAATAACCGACGGCCGAGCTGACTCTTCACTTCACTGATCAGTATCATCGGTTCAAGGCTAATTTTCATTTTTCACCGAGAGAAATGGAGAACAACGTGTCTCGTATGTCAAAAGATGGTGTCGGAGAAAAAGTAAGAGCAAAAAAGTAAAACAAACATTTAAAAAAATGTATTACAATCAGATATTTTCTGAACTTAATTTTTTGAAGTGTCTATTATTATTATTATTATTATTATTATTATTAATATTATTATTATTACAATGGGAAATTGTTAAATTTCTGTTCTTGTAATTATATTACAAATATTTTCAAAATCGTTACAATAGTAAAGATTGACCGTGAAAAGTGTGGAAGTTGTCGAGCAATTCAAGGCATTTCCGTTTTAAGAGCAGCAGGGCTTTCCTCCCACCGAGGGCTCGGTCAGCGGTCACTTGCCCCAAAAGTGAAAGTCTCACTAGAAGCCGGTGGGACGTGGAAGGGCTGCCAAGGCCGTCGTGGGGCGCGTTGCTGAGGCCCTTGTGCAAGCCTGGTGTAGAGCATGTGAGGTGTGGTGTGTGTGTGTGTGTGTATGTAAGGGGAAGGAGGGGATAAGGATGTTAAGATACTGTTTCGACATTCGCCTGATATTTATCGGAGAAACCACGGACATTCATGGTCAATCAACCAGTCTCTAATTCTCATTCTCATAGTGATTGAATTGACACAAACTGTGAAGCTACTGTCGAAAAACCTCCGTCGACGGAACTCGAACCCTAGGACCTCCCAGTCAGCGACGCTGTAGAGGCAAAGTATTTTCCACTGAGTCATCCCAGATAATATTCTGTAGAAACTCTTCCTTAACTCAAGATATTTCGTAATACATATCGGGAGAGGTGGCTCGGGACTGATGTTATTGCTGTGCCTCTGACCGGGAGATCCTAGGTTCGAGTCCCGGCGGTGAAGGAGAATTCTGGCTGCCGGCTGCTCTAATCGGTAGTTTTCCGTGGTTTCTCCGATCAACCCTAGGAAAATGCCGGAGTAGTACACCTAACAGACGGCTACGGACCGCGCGCAATCTTTCCTTCCTCTTCCCTCTTCCTTGTCATATCTCTTACTTACACACACTTACATTACACAAGCATACACTGTCATACATGCCGGGAGACCGGCCGTATATCTACAGTTTGTGCTGGCTGCGGGGTCGGTCTTACTGTTGGGAGATACCCGGTGTTGTGGAAAACCCCGCAAGGCAACAGGTCGGCGCCGGATCTCGCCATCCAGCGGTACAAGATGACCGCCACCTTCCAAGAAAAATACACTACACTTACGGGAACAATGACCTCAGCCGTTGACTCGCTCGGAATCACTAGTAATCAATCAATCATAAGATAAATCGTCATAAGATCATCGTAATTTTTTAAAGTGTTGATTAATTTTTTGCTCCATCGCGCGTTTCGCCCCAGTGCGCGGCACGCGACGGCGCGGCGCAGAGCTCGCGTAGCGGCGCGTGGGCGGAAGGGCAAAAAAGCGGCCGGTCGGTCGGCCGCCCACCGGCCTATCTCCCCGAGCCAAGTCCGCAGGGCGAGATAAAAAGTGCACATGAATATGCATCCGCCTGGCGCGGCGCGGCGCCACGGGTGGATGGGTGGACGGTCGGAAGTCGGACGGTCGGACGGTCGGATGGTCGGACAGACGTGTGCCTCCCTGTTGCGCGTGCCGCCGCGCTGCCCTGCCCTGCTTTGTGAGCCCTAGAGAGTCCGCCGTTGTTCGCCGTCGAGCCTTTGCTTTATCAGTAGGACGTCCGTCGTTCCTGCGTGACCAACCGGGGCGATTTTGACTTGTTTAATACTCTAGCTGGAGTCTCAAATTATATTCTTTCGAACGCTTGCTCTGACCACCCTATGTGATCAATAATAGTTGTTTATACCTTTATATCCAACTTGGAAATTTTCCCTAAACGTCAAGATAACCATAAAGGATTTGATAGCTTATTTATTTTTGTTTTGTTCTTGTCTATTCGAATAAATGTATAGTATTGTTATATATTGGACGTATAACTAGATGTATAATGGAGAGAACATGACAAAGACATGTTTCTAGATTCAGAGGATAGTTCAAATACAATGGTTCACTGATGTTTAAACACTACTATTTGAAACTTGTTTGATTAAACGAATAACTTTTAGGACTTATCAAACTTTAACTTAGGACTGATCGAAAGAAAACACTGCTCGTTAGAACGCCATTACTGAGTTTAATAATACAATCCTTGAGGCTACTGGATGAACTTTAAGTATATCTTTCACTGCTTTGGTTCGACGTAAAATAGAGATTATTTGTATCTGAATTTACTAACTTAGAAATGTAATTACGCAAACAGCGGATACCCTGCGTACTTTGGAGCTTTACAATATTTGGAAGAACAAAAATATAATATAATTTTTGTTCATCAAATAATTGGGACCAAATGCAATGCTTTGTAATATACAAGAAAGAAATCAGCAAAAATCTTCTGAATCTAGTACCAATTTTAGGGATAAACTGTCATAACGTGAACTTCCGTGTGCCTAATTTGGACCTTGATAGAAAACATTGGAAATAAAATGAGAGTTGTAAAAAGAGTGTAAGTACACTTTGAACGATGGTATTTCTTTTTCTTCCGTCTCAACTCTAGCCTGGATACATCTACTTGCACCTTGCCACACCTGCAATGAATCAAGTCTCCCCATTTTATCACATTGACAATCCCTCTCATTTTTGATAAATTTATTTTTATTTTTTTACTGAATCAAATTGTGCCCACTGTGGCCTCACTAGGGCCGTTTTTTATACAACGAGGTCGTTCAAGTAATTGAGTAGATGTTATCCACTTTTTCCTTTCCGTTCTTTATGCTGGAAAATGTGATAGTTTCTGGTCCTAGATGTATGGTGTTTATGGTGAAGACTGAACTTGAAGAGAAGTGCTTTCTCGGCCAAAATGTGATTAGTAGGGCAGGGAATTTTAGGGAAACACAAATTTCCCCCTAATCTAAAGCGTTGAAAGTTGAGTGGAAAATTCAAGTAGCGCCCATGATTTTCATATTCGAAATTGCATATCACCTAAAAATATTTTGATTAAGTTATGTAAAAATAAATATTTACGTCGAAACAAATATAATTACGTTACTTTATTGTATATTTTATATTTCGCTAACTTTTTTGTGAATAAATGAATATTTTGAGTAATTTCAGGTAATACATTGCAGATTTTGAATTTATGGTGAAAGATGCGCCAGTTTGAAATGCAGTGGTAGGTATACATCACGTGTTACTATGGACACGATTTAGTGGAGTGAGTCTGGTTAACGACCTGTCAAAACCTCTGCGGGTATTTCTAACACTACTGTCAATTAAGAAATGACACTCCGGACGATACCATACACCAGTGTTGTCAAGGGTCGATACCACGAGCGGAGTGCACGTGCCACAACGAAATCGTCTCTCCATGCAGGTCGTAACCCGCCGCTAGAGATACACGGCCATCACTATGGTGTAAGACGGCAGGTTATTAATAGTTTCCTCTCCGACGCTAGTAATGCA
>JAHLJT010002828.1:0-15370 GCA_031308135.1 Acheta domesticus | reverse complement strand
ACATTTCGCATTAAACATTTGACGTGTAAATCAGCATCCTTCCCTATCCGACAGATATAGCAATTCTGTGCATTAATGAACTCAATCGTAAACCTCAGTAGCCATCCTCTGGTGGCACGCAGCTTAACTATTGACATTGATGCATACTTGAATCTATGATGTAATATTAAGCGAAAAAAAGTCCAGAAAAGTAATTATTTTGTGAATATGTTAAGATTTATGGTTGTAAATCATCCCCATAGCACTCCTGACCTTCGAAGGAAGCTAGCAAATAAGTTCCGTCGATATCGGTTCAGTACATTCAGAGATTATTGCTCTGTACTGCAACTTCCTTGTGTCTTTATATATTAGAATAGATATGGATAGTTAGTTTCCAAAGCATTGCTTTGATATTACAAAATCACTGTTAATAACACGTCTTAGGCTATTTTACTAAATGGGAATTATGATAAATTCAGTGAAATTAGGGTTTGGAAATCAGGAAAGCGAATTCCTCGAAAAGGAGGGCAATTCCCTTATTCCCGACTTTAAGAATCTATGAGTTCATTTCAGTTGAACTTCATGCAACAATAAATTTGCAAGTATAGTTGCCTCATACTCAATTTATGTATTTCTGGTTTCAAGGACTAATGATCGTGCAACTTCCTCATTCTCAAGTGTAAAATTCGGTGGGTACATTTATCAGAAAATTGTAAAACCTAATAATAGGCATACGTTTTCATAGGTTTTACTACCAATTACAAAAATGTGCTCTTACAATTACACTTCAGAAAGAAAGAAAAAGTAGCATTTTAATGATTATTGTCATCCGCGAGAGGGCGTGGAGTGCGAGGGCGCGGGCTGTGGGGCGCCGCAACCGCCAGATTGGTTTGATTGATCGATTCGTGTTTCCGGGCGCGTCAACTACTTAGGTCATTAGTCCCGTAAGTGTAGGGCGTGTTTTTCATCGGGAGGTGGCGGTGATCTTTTCCCCGCTGGATGGCGAGATCTGGCGCCAACCTACCGTCGACTAGCGGGGTTTTCCCTCAACTAGGTACCTCCCACCAACAGGGCACCGCCCCAGCCGGGACAAGCTGTAGGCTCCCGACCGCTCTCTCGGCATGTGTGGTAGGTAGTGCATGTTAGTGTAAGATTGTGTGTGTGTGTGTGTGTAAGAGGAGAGGAGAGGACAAGGAAGAGAAAGGAAAGATCGTGCGCGGTCCGTGGCCCTTTTGTTAGGGTACTGCTCCGGCAAAAAGCGGTTTACCACAAAAGGCGACGCATGTCGTAGTCTAATGATCTTGGGAAATATGCCCGACAAATTAAGGCTTTCGGCCTAATTGTGTAGAACTCACATTCCATAAAGTTTTTATACCAATGAACTATTTCAAATGTTAGTGATTCTAAAAATTATTTTGTTTTGGTTTCTTTGATACGCGAGTCTATTCAATAACACATAGGCCGAACTCTCGACGTAAGAGCTAAGAATTAACACAATGTCATTTTGGATTCTAAGGATGTCATTCAGTTCCATTCTAATAAACAGGTCCCGGTGAAACAAATTTCTTGGCCTACGCAAAGCAAGTTGAAACCTAAATGAAACAAATAAGTAATTAGCTGTCACAGAAACTGAAACGTACTCTTTCTACGGTAGATGTCGAAGAAAACTGCATAGCTACATTGCGAGTTTGATTCATTGACAGTGCTGTAAAACAAAAATATTTCTCACTTTTATAATATATGTAACACCTAATTTAAATATCATATTATAAATAGATGCATTTAATAACTTTCACTCAAAAATAATTACTAATAAAACCATCAGCTATTGCTCGCTCAATTGTGACATCGAACACTTAAAATTAGATAAATCGCTGAAATAATGTTTTAGTACACTCGCAGCAAAAGCAGTATTTTATAGACTATTACTAGTTCTTGAAAAATTATTATCAGTGAATAAATTTTCCTGGCACTATTTAAATTCATACTAGTAGTGTCTCCTGCATCTGAGACTTATTGTATTGGACTGGAATTATTTTATTTAAGAGGCGGTTTTTTTGTTCCTATTACTATTTTTCTGTTCCTGTTACTATTTTTCTTTTGTTTCCAGACCTTTTCTATGAATTGTGTCAAATTAAGTTAATTTGTCGTATTGTATTAATGTTAGACAATTTGTCGGCAAAGGAAACGAACATTGAGTGACCGTTACTTAATTCTAAAATACGATCTGAATTTTTTTACCAGTAGTCTTCAAGATCACAAAAGATGAAGCAATGTTAACATTTGTGGGGCGACTAATAATACAGAGAGAAACAAAAGTGCAATCCTGTCGTTTTGCTACTTGTCCAAAGGGTGACCGCCAAATCTCACGTGCTCATTTAAAAACTGAAGTTACAAGTGCCGCGTCAGTTATTACATTTTTTCAAAACATGAAAACTTTCCTTGAACGACTATATCATCCAAATTTTGTATTTTTTACTTCAAAAATAACTGTACAGAAAAATCAACAGATAATCATAAATCCTGACTAATTCCAACCGAATATCTATTAATTATCTTTAGATTAGCGCGATTTTTTCGTTTCTGTTCCACACAGATAATACTAGGATTAAAATGATGTTTTAATAATTTCTTTAAATCAACAAGCATAGGCCATTCACGGTATGTGGATGTAATAATTTTATGTCGGTTCTGAAAGAGATTAGGGGTTTTTGTAATTTTGATGTAAATTATCCGCCCACATTGAAAACATATTAAACAAATTAGTACATTTACAACGCTTCTCAGTAAATATTTTTAAATAATAAACATATGACGCAAAACTTATCTTGCATTTCTTGTGCTTTTACCTCCCCCCTACATTACATGTAGCATTCAAAATTTTGATCCTATACTTGAAAAAAACGACGAAATAACTCTAAGGAAATGTTACATTCATGTCCAGCACTTCAAAAATACATTCAGTTAGCATATTTTTAAACTGCGGCAAATTTTATGTTGCGTTGGGAACAAATGTGTGTCTGTGTAAAGGGCGTGTAAAGGCGCTGCGTGGGGCGACGCCCCCGTAATGGAGGCGTTAGCCTTGCTCCTTTGGCTCGACCCTTCCTCAGGCCCTCCCCGCCGTCGCAATCGGCGCAGAGGCTCTCCAGCCGCAGGAGCCCGTTGAGGGCTTCCCAGTTTGTTTCAGACGTCCCAATTCACCCTCGGCCGTCGCACCCCCCTCCCCCAGCGCTATCCTACACTCTGGTGGTGAGCCTTTCCCAAAGGGTGACAATGCGCTCTGCAAACGACACGAACACAGGAACAGCGTTAAACAAAACCTAGTGGTACTAAACTAGCACGTTCTATCTCGCCCGTACAAACCTGCGAAATTACACGAAAATACTGAAATTTTCGAAAAATTTTTCATGAACTTATTTCAAAATTTATCTTTAAGAAACTGATTTCATGAAGAAAATCCATGTCTTTAATATTTTAGTTGTAAGAAAATTGCGAAAAAAGTTTTGAAAAATCAGGACTTTCAACGAACATGAAACCTGCACCATTCTCTTAAAAGTCTTTCACACTATCCTACAACAAAATTTAATTAAAAACGAAGGAGTGTAAAAATGTTGCCTTAGATAATTCGTTTCGTAACGTCTTTCAAGACTTACATGAGCAAATCAAAAAAAAAAAATTCCTTTGTTTTATATAGGTGAATAGGCAAAGGTAGTGCAAAACAGTTTATTTCGTTTTTTTTGAACGTTATATTATTTTTCGATATAATGATCAAATTTATTTTAAAACGTGATTTAGTGTAAAAAGACACACACACAGACACACAGAGACACACACAGACACACACAGACACACACACAGACACACACAGACACACACAGACACACACAGACACACACACAGACACACACACAGACACACACACAGACACACACACAGACAAACACACAGACACACACACAGACACACACAAACACACACACAGACACACGCAGACACACACAGACACACACACAGACAGACACAGACACACACAGACACTATCATATATTGACGATAAATAGTGCCGTATTTAAGACATTTCATCTGCCTTGCGGAACGGGTAATTCGTATTCTATCCACAGAGAACGCATTTCCGTGGCCAAAATTTTGGTGAAATTGCATTCAAGATGTTGTCACTCGGACAGTCAAGAGCATTCAAATGGAACATGTATATCGTGCTGTTGCACAATTTTGATAGGAAGATAATTGTTGAAAATAAAGGTCATGTTTACAGATGCTCGTAGCCAAGGGCTTGTTTTAATTATCAAAAATAAAGTACTATTTTGTGAAATATATTTGGCGGTAAAGCAATGCATATTTTCAAAATAATGCCCACATAAAATCGCAATACGTCGATGTTTAGAGAAAGTACTAATTTCTCCAAAAATGAAATCGATATCAATATTTCTCTGAAAGGCCACGCTAATGAGAACTACTGAGCGACGCGGCAAAAAATATTCCCTGCACTGCTCTGGTGTATTTTTCATTACCATATGAAAAAACAATTTAGAGAATGAAGAACTTTCCGAGGATTTGACAGCTAACAAAAGAAGAAAAGTGGCTCAAAATGTATCGCTAAAGTTTTCCTTTGTTTGTGGAATCGTCATTTAAAAGAATCACTTGACTTTTAAAAACTTTTATGAAAATTGTTTGAAATACTCCGAGTCAAGTAAAAAGAAGGTAACAATTGAAAATAACCAACTATTTTTGTATCATGCGCGTGAGAAAAACAAGTTCATTTATTTCATGTGTTGTACTCAATTTTACGCATAGATAAATACTAATTATATCATTGTTTAATCAATCATGTTATGAAGGGCACGAGAGTAAAAGAGGGTGACCCTCAATGATATAGTTTTTGTAATATTAAGATATTCGTACGCTTCCAACTGCTATCCATGCGCTGTCGTTCTCAAATTTTCTCAGTTATAGCGCATAGTTGCCCCCGGCTGTTGTCATCATTGTCTAACCAATTTAAACTTCTTACAGCAAAAATGTTCACTTGCTTGTATCTTGCAAAAGTTTCCACTTGGGTTATTATGTTTTACACCTACATTCTTCATATAATTGATATTTGGGCACATGTTTTTTCACAACAATTTTTCGAAACAGTCAAAACAGTTATGTACTCATGACGATTAGATATATTGTTACTTTATCGCCTACCGCGAACTGACGTTGTAAAGAGAGTGTACTGCAATGCTACAGCAAAAAGTGGCAATTCTTGGACAGAAAAACTTGTGGGTCTTTCAGAATAGGACAATTCTTTCTCATATATTAAGTAAAGTACTTCCTGTAACGCATTGTGTACACAACCCTCGTTTTGTGGGCCCTGGATCTAAAATTCGATTTACAAACGTGTGTCTTCCGGGAAACATGGAAATTGCCTAAATTTTGCTGTCTTCTAATGTTCCAAAGCCATCACCTAACGACTTTCGGCCTGTAATTATTCCCTTCACACTATCGAAATTCCTGGAAAAAATATTAAACAAACGAATTTACTTGAACGTAGTTAAAAATGAAATATTGACGGCATACCAGTCAAATATTGACACAACTAACATTATCCCAACTCACCCAACTCAGGAGAAAAGCTCTGGATGATGGGAAAATAACTATTAACACCGCTAGATTTTAGTAAAGCCTTTGATTCTATCGACCAAGGTCTCTTTCAAAATAAGCACAGAAACTTAAATTGTTCATTAACCTCAATGCTCTGGATAGGTTATCTCAGAAACCGTCGGTAATTCCTTAGTGTCAGAGACGAACAAAACTATAGAAAACGGTGTCCCCTACGGCTCGATTCTCGGGCCGTGGTTTTCTTTACATATGTGTCAAGACTTGGCTAGTTTCTGTAAACATTATGCGTATGCTGATGATTTACACATTTATATTCTTGGAAGTTACTAAGCATTGAAATATTTAGGATATAATGCCAATAAGGAATTGAAAATGTTGCTCAAGTGAATAAATTTACACGGTCTTTTTTTGAATTTCGCAAAATTGCAATGATATTTTTTTTAAAAGTAATCATATCATGATCAACTAGATACAGAAAAAGTCACCTTCCATAAAAACAATCATGCTCTATTGTGCTTATTGAAGACTTGTAATATGATGTCCTGTTTTTCTACACTTTCACTACAGCAACGTTGTGATCAATGATTTAAGCTCACTACTTTCCCCTAGATTCCAATGAGATCAAAACACGTTCTTTTGTTTTATTTACAGTCTAAAGAAGTACAAACACATAACAAATTATTTTGAATGCAATCAAATCTCGTGGCTAAGCGACCGGCAGATGTTGCACTGTCACTCTCTTTAATTCAATTTCCTAATGCAAAACAACTACCTGTATAACAAAACGGGTCAGGTCCTCTGGTATCTACTAGACTCAATCTATCATTGTTATTATAAATACCAATACATACCTCTAAATACTATAATAAGTCATTCACTGAGGACATACCGAGAACTTGAAACGGACTCCGGATTAATTAATAATCGAATATTTTTAAATCTAATTTCTGCACAAATAAATCAAAATATATTCAATGTATACTTCCCTTAGTTACACAAATGTTATATTTTACTTGGCCAAGTAAACCAAAACTCTTGGCCAAGTAGTTTAAGAAGAAAATTTCGCTTTTTGTTTAACTTCAGAATACTCTTAAATCTCTCTCTTTTCGACATCACTGGGATTAAATTATGAAATTATTTCTTGACCTCTTTCTTCTTCCTGTTTACTCGAATTGATAGGCTGCAGGGTAGATCTTGCTCTTTATTAGCCTCCTAAGGAATAAGGAGTGACATATATGTTAATTGTTTTTATTTTACAAGACGAAAAATTGGGGGCTCTCGTTAATAATGAAATGGTTAGAAGACTTCCTGATGAAGTATCGAAATCATGCAACTGAAAATAAGCACTTGAAAGACTTTGCTTTTCACACTTCACACTAATGGCCGACTGTCCGGCAAAAAGTGAAGATTAAAATACTACAGCTTTAGTGGGCTGCAGTCTTGCAAAGAACTGCAATTTAAACATGTTTCCAATAGGCAATATCACTCTGCAGAGTAGCAAATCAAGGAGCTCCCATTAGGAACCGGGCTCGGGTTAAAGTATTTTCCTCTAATAATAATAATAATAATAATAATAATAATAATAATAATAATAATAAATCATTCCCTATTTTATTTCACTCTTTGTAGCAATTTTGCAGGTCCCGGAGAAACGAGTTTTGTGTTAATTCAAGTAGCGTGTCTTCGGCTTTCCTTCTTAACGGCTTCTCTTCTTTTGGCTGCAAACAGATACTCTCATTTTTATATCCAATCGCAGTAACATTTTACTACATAGTTTGCCAATAATACCGTAATTGGTCTACTTTCACCGGATAAATAACGGATTTCCTTCACAGAACCTTTGTCCAAAACTTCCGCTTCGTTTCACGTCAGCAAATTGAGAAGATCAATGATTTACAGTGATGCAATTTTCGGTATGCTGATGATTGGGATATTACAGTATTGTCATTTCAAACCAACTCGTGTATAAAGAGAAAGTGATGCTCAAAAGGAAAATGTGATTAGGCCAAGTATCTAATCGGAATTAATGACAGTGTGAATGTTCACATTTAGAGACTAATGGACGCTTTATCATTTATCAGTGGGCCTACGTGTGGTTGTCCAGTAGGTTAACTACATAATCCTGGGTTAAATGATGTGGTTATTAATCTACGCGCTATCTTCACATGGATGAGGAATATTAAATGGGATGCAGCACTGTATCGGTTCCACACAACGCATGTTCAACTCAGTGACACAGTTAAATTGAAATTTCATTTTTAAAGGCACTTAATCAACGCATTACAGTCTTAAGCCTTTCAGGCTGAAAATGTAAGAAAGATTTAATTGCTTATGAACTAACTAGTAAACGTGGAGATAAAATGGTTAATCTAACTGCACATTGATAGGTGTATCAATTATTTACAACAAAAAGCATCCTATGTACACTATCTCGTATTGCGCTTCTTTCAAAAATTGACAGAAAATCGAGAGAGGGCTAATTCGCAAGTATATCCAAATGAAACGAAATATTATTTTAAAAAATTGTCTTATTTTTAAAGCAATATTACAAATGGATAAATATTTGTATTTCCGTTATCTCGTCAGCAAAATTCATAGGACCGACTGACAATGAAAACTGCATGGGTCAGCAGTTTTAAAGAACATCTAACATAAGACATAATACAACTAATAACATACGAAATACATGCCAAAATTTAAAAAAAATATTCATCTAAAAATTGGGGGTTCTTACACGGAGGGAGAGATATCCGAGAAAATATAGAATACACTATAAAATAACATATGTTTTCGATAATATTAGCCAATAAATGAGACATATATTATAAATTTAAAGGATAGGAGAGATTCCGTTAATAAGAAACAGATGGGGTAATATACAGATAATATTTGCACAGCAGTTGTTTTGAGAGGAAACATCAAAATTTATTACCTTGTGAAGTTTAAATGTAGATGCTTTTATGGACAAAATTTAATTTAATTTCATTTAAATGATGAGAAGAATTTTGTTTTCCTTTCTACTTCCTCAGGCGGCCTCCTTTGCTATCAATTACAATTTAGCCTGCCGACCTGGAAATTTCATAGAACTGTACTCTTTTACTTTCGTTTTTCAAATATTCACTTATGTTCATTTATTTATCGATATTATAACAATTTATTACATAATATTATTTGTAAATAAATTGGTTAAAACTACAATAAAGTGTTGTGATTTAAATTATATATGAATGAAACTTTTAAACCAAACTATAAATAGTATATAATTTTCTTGCGTTTCGTTAAACATCATCATCATTTAAATTGCCAACATTTCGGCTTTTATTAAGTCTTCATCAGGGCTACAACAAAGGGATTTTTCCTATTCATTATGTACAATAAATAGATTACTCATCGAATACTTGCCTATTACACAATTTTGAATAATTATGTATAAATATTTTGTATAATTACATACCATTTTTACTCCGGATCTTTCGGACCTATCCATCATTCTCACGACTCTTCCTTCCCACATTCGTAATATGTGGGAACATAACCACATTCCTTGGAATATGTGGAAAGGAAGAGACCTGAGAATGGTGGATAACGGTGGAAATTTCTTAAAACCAATCATCATCAGACTGTAACAATCCAGGGGGTTTTCGGCTCTATTTTCTGTACTTGTTGTTTATTTTTTAATTGTTATTGGACTTTCCCTTTTGAGACCTTCTCTTGATGTTTGCAAATCGAAAGTTTTTTAATTTCTTCTCTGGCATATTTTTTTTCTTTTTTACTTCTTTCATTCGTTTCGTCAAAACGTTTTGAAACAATAAAATTTATCTTCAGTATTGCCCAATAATTATTTTTAGGGGGGCGGGGGTAATAAAGTTTCTACTTTTTCTTGCTTCCAGATTTATGAAAAAGAATTTTAAACCCTTGGGAAATTGTATAATTGCCTACAAACCCAATACCTTCAACCAGACAACAATGTTTACTTCAAAAAGCGACATTTTTAATCGGTAATATTTATAGAAGATTCATCATGAAAACAAATTTGTTTGAAAAGAATCAATAGTTCTAATTATTCTTTATAGTTTGTGGGCAATGCTTTTATGTGCCTTTTCTTTTTTTGTACTTTTTACATCCATAAAGAAGAAACAATAAAAAATGTTCTTATTACTCCTGTTCCTTATAAGCCCACCTTCCCCAATGCTGGAACCCCCATTCCGGATCAGTCGCTTTATAAGTACTACTTCAAATGCACTACAGCGTCGTGACTAACGCATAACAATGAGTCCTCCCCTCATAAACCCTAACAGCTCCGAATAACTAATCGTTCGATTTCATTAAAACCCACTCGAGGGGCCGGCGCGGTTCGTGGAACGAGGGCAGGGAGCCAGGAAAGAGACATTTTACTGCAGCAAAAAGTCGTAAACTCCATCAAATGAGGCATCGTTTGATTTTATAAGGGTCCGTTTTGCAAGATTGGAAATAAAGCGCCCCTCGGGCGGCTGGGCGGCCGCCCTTTGCCGCGTTCCCTCTGCCCACGGCCGCGCCCGACAAGACGAGTGCGGAGGGGGCGCGGAGGTACAATCGCAGGCCTCTGTTATTCGGCGCGGATATGAGTGGGTTTGGGGACGGATCGTCGGCAGGGGATCGCGGGCGGCGGGTCATGGGGGCGGTTGCGGCTCGGGCGGGTCGGGGTGGGGCGATTGGGGACGTATCGCGAGTGAGTGGTTGTGGTGGGCGAGTTAGGGCGGGGTATCGGGGGGGAGGAGTGAAAGGGTGCGGAGGTGGAATCGTAGGCCTCTGGGAAAGGGAGCGGGTTGTGGGGAGCAGCTTGACACGTCAGGTGTAGGTCTAGGAAGCAGGTCTTGTGGATCAGATTGTGCAGGCTCGAAATGGGGGCCGGCCATTTGGAGGATATGGGGGTGGGAAGTGGGAGCGGGTTGAAGGAACCAGGTCGTGTGGAGCGGGTTGCGTGGGTAGCGGAGAGGATGGGTAGTTGGGATCATAAAGAGGAGAATCGTGGGAGGACGGGGTTGGTTGTGAGTTGAAAGCTCATGGGGAGGTGCGTACCGAGTCAGAGAAGGGGGCGGGGGTGCGAGGCTACAGCGGATGCGGGTGGTAAGGGCGGAACATCGGGAAGTGAACGGCAAGCGGCAGGTTCTGGCGGGGATCAATGCGTAGAGTAGCGATGTGAGGGGCGTATCGTGTGGGAGAGGGGGAGGTGTTGGATTGTCGGGAAATCATGGGAAATCTGTTAGGCGACGTGGAAGGGGCAGTGTTGTGGGTGGGAAGGTCGTGCGACTAGTGTTGTGCGGCCTCTGTTATAATGGGGGCGGGGCGGTGGGAGGAGTAAACGCGATCGCCCCAGCGGAAGTGAACCCTTCTGCCAGCTCCTCCTCAGATGGCGCTACCCACGTCGCCTCCCCTTCCCCCGGCTCCGCCATCACCGGCCCAGACCCTGCCCCGGGCGTGCGGCGCCGAAGTAACTAACCCAACTTCCGTTGGGGCCCTGCACAAGCGAAGAGGAGAGGAGAGGAGAGACGGCGGCTGAGGGGAGACGCACCGACGAGGCCTGCGCCGGAAGGTCTAACGACTGCTTAATACGACGCTGTCTTCTCTAAAATCTTGGATTGTCCCAATTTTCTCTCGCGAACACACGACGGCCGCTTGCCATTCTGCATGTATTTATTTATTTATTTACGTCAAAAAGAGTTAAAAACTGTGTGTGACGAGCAAGGGGAGAAGTGAATTCTGTGCATGTTTTCGTAATTCTGTGATCTCTATCCTAAACCATATTCTAGTTGAATTTTGAATACAGAATTTTGAATACAGTTTTGTTGATAAAATATTCGTTTCTATATAATAAACCTATTTTCAAAGTTAAATTAGCTATAAATTTGTGCCCTTAACCCTCATCATGTTCTTCATGAAAGAATAATACTTTTTGCCGCGACAATATGGAAAACAATTTGAATAACTATATTTCCCACTGAAATTTGTGACGTAGTGACGTAGACCGCCCGCAAGTGAAAGTATCGTTTGCTAAGCTGGGAAATGTTTTCGGAATATCTTAAATTACTACTGATGAACGGACTACTGTATGTAGAATCGCTACATTTATTACAAGGAAAACGTTTTTTTTCTAATTATTCAATATTATTTGTAATATTATGTTTCCAAGTGAAATATAGTTTGTTACGTGGCAGTTGTCAATGATAATGTTGTATCCAGGATACTCCAACAATTGACAATTTCGATAACGTTTTATTCTGTTCGGTAATTAGGATTCCTATTTTATATACATTGTGTTCAAAAGTTACAAATATTTCACAAAATTATTTTATTGAAATATACCAAATATTAAGGACTGAATTTTCAAGGACATTTTCACTGATTATGTTGGAGAATCTATATAATTCTTATCATATCTCTCATGAAAGAAGCCAGTGTATAAAAGAATAATACCGAAAAGAAAAGCTGAATTTTTGTTTTGGAAGGACGATCACAATTAAAGAAAAATAGTTCTATTGTGTAATATTAAATGCAAATTTAAGAGTTACATTTATCCAATTGTATTCAATACAGAGAGGGATAAAATATGGTTATAGGGATCCATAAAAGATAAAGATTTGTAAAACGAAGAAACCTTTTGGACCAAACGGTTTACGGAACTCCAGTACGTAATAGAAACTTTAATTCCCATAAATTTGTCCACGTGAAGTGTTGTGCCTGTGAGGGTTTGAAACACTCGTATCGCATTCATTTCTTGATTACCTTCTCTCCCCTTTTCCATCTCCTTTAGTAAACAATGTATTGTATCGATAATATATGGTATTGAATGATAATGTATCGGTATGGTTTTAGGACTAAAGCTACTGGAAATATATCGCACGACAGCCGGTTTAGAATGATTGGCCCGTGAGAAGTCAATATTGCTCTTGATAGAATATGTAGTACATAGAAATGAATGGGTCTCAAGATATTTTACTTAACACAAATATCAACTGAGAAATTCTTTGAGGAGTTTCCTGAAGAGATTAACGCAACACGTTCTGAAGCTTATCTTTAAATGCTAAATTGTTTTGTTCAACAACAAATTTAGAGATAATGTTTCTTTCCAATGATCTATTAAAAAGTCTCGCCATAATAAAGGCATTTTTATTATTATTATTATTATTATTATTATTATTATTATTATTATTAAAAAGTAGGATGTCACATCACGTAAGATGTCAACTAGAGAAAGTAAAAATTCAAGAAAGAAAAAGAAATGTACTCTATTGAATTAAATTTTCTCATATTTTATGCTAATTCACCAATTCCAACACAGTACACATATCGAGTGTACAGCTGCAGAATTGTAATAGTAATTCAGTTATAAATTATGATGAGATGAATTAAAACTTTATATGGCATTTCTGTAGGGACGATTAAAATAAATGCAATAAAAATAATTTGCTGGCCGTTTGATAGCGGTTTTTCTTTGCAAACTTTCGGAATCTCTCCATATTTTAAATAATAATTATATATGTAAACTATTATAAATATACTTCTTCTCATATGAAAAAATAGTTAATATATTCCTAATGCCAAATCAAATATGAGAGGCAAGTTAAAGAAGTTTGCCTCAACAACAACAAAATGAAAACTAATTATTCCTATTTTAATCAACTCCTGTCTTATTACAAGTGTCTTGGGAGATGGATTCCATACAACGACGTCTCGAAGCAGTTTGAAAGAAGGTTCTATAATATTCTGATATTCACACAACCCAATACGTTGTAATAAGCAGTACGAACCAATGCAATTGCAGGGCAGTGTGTGCCTCCAACTCATACGTCTAGTGAGAAAGTGACACATTGATAAATAACCCTTCCCAATAGATTTCCCGTCACCAATAATTGCACTATCTGCTAGTAGGTGTACAGTATACCTCCCATATTGCGCCTACTTGATGCGGAGGTGGATCAAGACTGTAAGCGGCGTCGCTCGTTCGAGTTATCGGCAGCGGCGTCGGCAACGGCAGCGACAGCGACGGCGACAGCGGAGGCAACGGCGGCCAACACTCTTCGTGTCACGCCCGGAAACACGCCCTTTGTAAACACGGGGTACAGTTCCTGAAAACACCGCCAGAGACAGTAACGGTATTGATTTCCGCATTCCCTTTGAGGCTTGCCATGCATTATTCATTTGGTACACGGCTGCATGCGGCATATCATTATGCTGCCGAGAGCCCTGTCCCCCTGACTTGGGCGTTGCCAGTGGTGGCAACGCCCCTGCCATCGACACAGCAAATGCAGCTTGTGACGTAGAGAATTCTTGAGACAGGATTCAAAATACGCAGCTCGGAAAAGAGTGAAGTAAGTGGTTAACTGAGACAATATATTAATTTCATATACTAAAATAACTTAGTATTCGAATTCACTATGTATGTATGTATCTACTTATCAACCTACCTACCTATCTCTCTGTCTAGTGAATTTTCAAGCAAAATAGATGCTATTAGATGCTATAAAACTAAACTCTAATCTCTATCGTGCTTTCAACTATTTAACCAGATCACTCCAATTGATTAATATTTGAGCTCCGTGCCGTCGGTGCTACACAGCACTATTAACGGTTCACCTTTGACCGCACTAGTGTCTCCGATTATTTAGTGTTAAACTGCGTTGACCACATTGTTGTGCCGATATGAGGACGTTCTGCGACGGTACTAGATTTTTGAGAACACTATTTGACTTTTGGAAACGCATTCTTTTCTTGTTGTTTCGGTGTGTCCAACGGTTCCCGCCTAAGAGCCCCTCTGAGTCTACTTGAGCTGTGGATGAAAAGTTTTGGAAGTGAATTTTAGTAGAGTCAGAAACAAGCATGTTTTCTTATTTAAATGAATGCACATATATACAATTAGTTATATCAATTTCTTTAAGTTATTAATTTATCAAAAACGTCAAAAATATCAATAAAATCGGATTGAGAAGATGATTGAGCTTTGGAAAGTATTCATGAAGTATTTGTAGAAACAGTAATTGAACAATGTTTCTTATTTAATGCATGCACATGTTTACCCTTAGTTATGTCAATTTATTCAATTGATTAATTTAACAAAACCTCAATAACATCAATAAAATTAACATTTAACGGGGGGCTCTGGAGTCACCCCTGGTCAAGCTCGTGACCTTCTTCATTTTGGTATTGTTCAGGTTAAAGAACATATAAGAATGCACACAATAACGATACATTTTTTAAGAATAAATAAATAACAGGTTACTTTTTAAGTATAGAAAAGAATCCATCAGAAAGTAATTATTTTCCTGAAGTATCTTATTCTCTTACTTCCCTTCGTTTCTGTTACGCACTCTTAGTAAAAACCTTTTACTTATTTTATGAACTGGAGAGTTGTATTTTGTCTTCGGTGCACTTCATCCCGAACAAGAAATCCCATTTGAATGACACCGTAATACGCTTCCGATTAGGGTCATTTCCTTGTCACTGCACTATCATTACAAGCTCGTTGTACTTGCTATTTGCTTTCTCTACCCTTTATTTTGCCATTCAATTTTCCTTCCTTTTTCAATTGCCTCCCTCATAAAAGCAGTTATCACAAGATCTCAAAAACGTAAATGTGAACAATAGTTTCACTTCAGGAAAATATTTGCTTTTCAAAACTTTTTTTCACACTAAACTGACCAATGATTATAATGGGTAAGTCGTTGACAATCCATTGAAATAGAATTTTTTAAAGTAAAAATTAAAAGAACTAGGAGTAGTAATACCACTCTAAATA
>JAHLJT010002827.1:0-30227 GCA_031308135.1 Acheta domesticus | reverse complement strand
CCCTTGATATTGAACGGCCAAAAATAAATAAAATAATTATTGTGATAGCTCTATTTCGAACCGAAAGCGAAATGTATGTGTGTGTGTACGTACGTATGTATGTACAAATGCATTTTTGGTGTGCACACATATACATACATACATATATATGTATATGTTGTGTGTGTGTCTCTCTCTCTCTTAAAACATGTATGTATAAGTAAGTGAGAATAACAGATTTATAATTGCATTGAAAAATACTATACATTACATAGTTTTAATTTTTTATTGTATTGTACAATATAAAATTGAAACGCATCAAACAACCACATTCCATATTATAAATATTATCCAACTATTCGCGACACATCACTCCCCTTACGCCAATTTTTTGCGAAGTATACTTTAATCATGCATCCCTTTTTATAAGTTATTTTATTTTTGAAAAAAAATTAAATATTTTTTGAAGAATACGGGGAGCTCTTTGAACACGGGGGCTCTGAGCCCAGGCCCTTCGGGCCCGTGCGTTAACAAGGCACCGCATCATGGATGTATTCCATTGCCCCCGGTACCGTCTTTCAGTGTCCTTAATTTCTTGGTAAACATCTGACCCCGTTCTTCACTCACTGCTTCTAGGTTTCCTGGAAAGTAAATATAAATGCGAGTGAAGGAATGCCCTTTCAAACTCATGTTATATCATATGGCTTCAAGTTTTTGAGCATATTTTTTATATAGCGCTCGTGGTTTGGATCTGTATAATTTTCCAATAACGTCTGAACTACTTATTTGAACCAAGTTCCCTTCCTGGAGGTGCTATACATACTTTAAAAAGTTCATCTTTAGTTAGTTCCCTGATTTGTAGTCTACGAAGATACTTATTTGACTTCCTTCAGTGAGTGCGGGAAATTTGTTGGTAATATATTTGAAAGAACTTCCATTTTTATGCACTGGCTTAGTAAATTAATCCCAATTTCACATGAAATTGGGGGAAAGTAAAAGAATTTGTTAGGGTCTACTAAGCTGTTTCTTGTAATGTACTTGGAGTGTCAATATGTTTCTTCTACCCTAGGATTTCTTGGAACGTTGACAGGGTTCCGCAACGGATTCCAGGGAACGTTGACTAGTTGCTCAACCAAAATACACGTAAAATAGAAATCATCTGTACAAGGAATTTTTCACGTAAGGACTGGGTCAAATATTATATTAATATACTTAAGTGGAAATTACATTATTAATATAAACTGGATATAAACATGCAGTTGATTTTTCAAATATGTAAGCCTGATCGAACTAATAAAATATATAAGGATAAAACCAAAATATAGAAAAATAAAGATGTTTTCATTTTCTGATTTTGTTTTCATTTTCAGACATGTTTGAATTTATATGAATTTTGTTCACACCTGATGGTGCGTAAAACTAAATAACGGGAAACGTCGTGTTTCAGAATATGTGAAAAAGAAAGCTTTTTTGAAAATTTTGTACTTCGATTGTCCAGAAGAAAAAAAGTACTTGAGTATTAATTATTACCATTATGACAATCACTCTATTTTATATATTTTACTGTTTAAAGAATTTTGCGAATTTGAGTAAAAGAGTTTGATAACTATTTCGTATGCTACTTAAACGACGTTCCTTCAAGGAAACCATGAACTCGAAGGGTTTCTAAATGTGTGAAAGGTTGAAGATCCTTGTTCCAGAGAATTGTCGTCTTGTGCAGTTATTTTTTCTACCTCGGCTGCCATTCACATATGTGACATGGTTACTTGATATATTGATGGTTTTGTGTATTGTTCTAACTACATGCACAGAAACATTAAATAAACGCAGATCATCCATATATGTTCCTTGTAATTTACTCTTTCGAGTAGCAGTTCAAGATTGAATACAGACGGAGTCTGAGACTGATGCTAGAATGTTACCTTTACATAGGAACATACAGTTTAAATTTCCCTTGGTTGAATTAATAAAAGGACTCCATTCATCTGTTTCTATGCACTGCTTCTAAATTATTGCTGAAGTTTGAAATGTGAGTCCAATATACTAAGGACTCTTGGTGATGAAAAATCTATCTAGGTATGTCGTCTGTAAACTTTTTTTATACTATACATACATTACATCGTGTTAATTTTTATTGTATTGTACAATATAAAATTGAAAACGCATCATCCAACACATTACATATTATAAATATTAGCGTTATATACGTTCCTGAAACAGGCAATTATTTTTTTTCTTTCAGACGTGAAACCAGAGCACTCTTGTTGAGCACATCCTTTTGCTTGTAGTTCATTTACCGTTGAAATTGATTTTCTATAACTCGGGAACAAACATTTTCAATATTTTTATTTTTATAAAATAATTATTTTCTAAATTCATTTTTCGTTTGTTTTTTATTCTGGCCCTCAAGAAATGTGCGCAGATAAATCTTTCCCCACACGTCATATACAGTTTTTACTGTTTTTTGACAAATAATAAATAAGTAGAACATCAGAATCACCCTTTGAGATCTTTAAATATCTGAACAAATAATTCTGTTGATTTTGTTTCAAGGTTTGGGTGTGTCTTTGATGCTTGTCTAATGTTAATTCAGCTAACTTGATTGACATTGAACTTTATTAAAATTCAGTATACCGAAGTTCAAAGTCGGATCCAGTACAGGTCCGCCTTTGCCAAAAGGTTCAGATCTTGTAGCAAGGTTCAAATCAGGATAAATGATCCTTCTTTGTTCTTGGTAATGGATCTTTTTACTTTGAAAATACAAAAATAAAATTTTGGTGGTTCTTTCACATCGGGCATTAAGAAATAAACCTCAAAAACGCGATGCTTTCTTCTTTCTCATTCACTAGTTTACTCTTCAAAACAAATACTCCACACTTCATGAGGGGCCCACGGTTTATCCTGATCCATCCATAATCATTACAAAATAAACGTTTTAAATATTTAGCAAATGACGTTATGTTCTGGCTCTGGTTTACAATCTTATAAACGTCAAAAAAGTAGCAAAATATATTTATTGAAATTACAATTACTGAGTTAAAAAGCATTGGAATGTGTTAGGACAAAAGTAAGGGTACTTCTGGATTTAGGATATCACGTTACATGATAAAACCAATATCAAAATCAAAAAGCAGCTGTGGGGAGAGGAGCGCTGTCCTGCGGCGCCCAATACCGACAGTGGTCAGCAACTTATACTGCGATTTTTCTAAGAGCGACCCCTCAAGGCCACTCAAATCCCATCTTCGCGCTGGAATATGTAACGGCAATTCGCGTCTTTTCTCGGTCTTGCCGGTAGAAGTCGCATGATCGCCAGCACTGCTTCATACGGTCGCGATCGTGCGAAATCTAGCGGAACGGACTGAGAAAGACGCGAAATACCGTGACATATTCCATCGCGAAGATGGGATTTGAGTGGCCTTGAGGGTCGCTCTTAGAAAAATCGCAGTATAAGAGGAAGCGCTCCAGCCCCACGACGCAGCCACCCCCCGACACAGGGGGCGAGAGAAGCGACGTCCCTTCGCCCCGGCCGTGCTCAGCCCGCGCCAGTTCACCGCCCGAGCGCCTCCACAGAGCGCCCCGCACCCGAATTTATTTTGAGCGTTGCCCAGTTGATGGGACATAAATAGATTCAAGCGAAGTGAGGGCGTATTGAAAATATTGAAAATGAAGCAGAGATGAACTGAAGATCTCGGGGCATTAACGTGCTATGCCACAATACGTACGTTCTGAGAAAAAGAAAAGTAAAAGTTTAGATATTGCATTCTGGACACATTGGAATAAGAACATTCATTTATAAATTGCACTGCCATCTTGCGGAGAATCTTTATAATAAAAACCCAACATCTAGATACATTTATGGGGCATCGAAAAACACTAATGTCTCAATTTCATAAAAAATGTGGCAATGCATGTTATTGCCTCAAGATCTTCAATTAAAATGGAATATTTTGTATTTTCGGAAGTAATGAATTTAATTTTGAAGTAATGAAATAATTTTAAATTGTTCAAAGCATTGGAGACCTCATGCGGAAATAAAACCCCTGTCTTCTAATTTTGATTTATAAAATATATTTCGCGCATATTAGTCTGAAATGGAAAAATGTTCCTTGTAATATTTTTATATAATACATGGGATAATTTAAACTTGAGATGTCCATGAAATTCATTTTGCACGAATAATTCTAGGAATGGGAAAAGGATGACAATTGACCGTTCTACCTTGTAACTCAGTGCATAAGTGTAAACATATTTACCACTGCTTACTACCATAATGTTCCATTACTATCCATCATTATCATCTTAATCTTTGAAACATTGTTTACCATAGTTAACGATGCATCATTTATATTATATTAAATTGTTTATATTAAAACATTTTAAACTAAGTAATGAGATCAATCATTTTCTAACTCGCACCCAGGATGTAATGCTTAACCAGTTGTGTTCTGTTTCCCTGATCCTCTGAATATTTACTGACCAAAACAAATTCGTTTTATGTCATAAGGGGGCATCAATTTCTAGTTTTTAAACATTACCAATCACTTTCGTGGGTACCTTTATCCATATTTCAACTATATGTAGTAAAAGAAAACGGTGGGGATCTGATGCCAAGAAACGTGAGCAGATTGTACTACGTCACACACACTTTTTACTGTTATTTGACGATAGATAAATTACATTAAATTAAAAATCATCTCAGTTAAGTTGCTCTAAACACTTTCGCCACCAGGTCGACAAGAATGGAAGGAAAAAGACTGAAAAAAATGTACACGGTTGGGAAAGACCCTTTATGCCACAACATCTAAGCAAAAATCCATTCCCAGGTTTCGATTCGAACCCGACAGTTCTCGAGCTGAGATCGCTAAGGTCCATCCACCTTAAATATCTCAGCCTCCCCGAAGGGTAGAAATCATTTTTCTTTCCATATAACGTGTAATTATCAAAAAGGACAGCTGAAATAAGAGAGAGGAACTGAACGATCTGTTGCATCATCGCTAGTCTGAAGTTTTGCCAAGCTTCAAAGGTTTTAATGGTGCACGAGCAATAGAAAAGATTAGGGAAAAGACTGATTTTCTTCTTGATAAATGAAAATGTTTCAAGTTGTCCGTCGGTAAACTGCGAGCAATTTTAAAGAAGACGAAACTTATTCGAAGGAACTTAATTCGGGAAAGCACAGCTTCAATACATGTGTTGTTGCATAGGAACTGTGTCAAAAATAGGTTTCTACAATTAACAGAGGTGCATACTTATTTCATGGAAACAGTTCTACATTATCTAACATTCTTATTCGTACACTCATATTTAGCATTAAAAAGTTATCATATCTCGTCGTAAAATAATTTAAAGAAAGGTCTTTATTGAAATTGTGCACAAATTGCATTAGTAGCAAAAATATGTCAATAAAAATTATTACATGAATATATGTTTAACACCATATGAATTGAATAAAACAAATCTCTTTCGTTACATTTCTGCTATTCGTGCAGTCGAAGTGAGTGGCAAAATGAAGTTCTTCCGCATAGTTACTCGGCCCTTGGCGGTTTTCCTAGGTCTCAATGCGCTCTGTAGTGTTAATTCCACTAAGGTGCGTCAAGCTGGAACAGCCGTGTCAACACACCGGAATGAAGCCTGTCAAATGGTTTATTGCTAATTAATTGCCACACTTTGGAATTAATTGCCACGTACCTTCGGGACGAAAACGGATGGGAGCTGGATTGATGCAATGCCAGCACACACTTAAGTTAAATAATTTTACACATTTATTATTAACACATGAAAGTAACATTTTCATAATCTTGTTGAAACTGAAGAATCAATGAAATAGAAGAATTTTATTTTATAACAAAACTAATATAAATGCCATAATTAGAGGATTTATGGATTAAACTACATAATCAATTTGAACCTCCTCGTCCATGTTCAGTTTCTGAATAAATTCTAGATTCTGGCAATTCATTTATGCTTTTCAGAGTTCGCGTCCAGACCAACTGGCACGTGGCTTCATGTAAGCTGGTACAATGCTCTGGGGTGGCGGTGCGTTACTCGATACCTGGACCGTGACAGTCTTTTGGAGACGTCTTTAGAGAACTCAACTGACAGTCGCTGCCCTAAAAGCGATATTAATTCCTATTTCTTTACTAAAGCGAAGAACTGATGCACTAAAATGAAACACATCAATCATAATTATTTGAAATTTTCAATTAACAGTAAAGTACATTTTTGAATCGAAAATACCTTGGTATCGTAAACTCGTTTCCTTAACAGTGCAATAATTGCATTAACTATCTCATGTTAAGTTGAACAGGCCAAGATTCTTATCTATTAAAAATGATGTATGCGAGAATTGTTATTTTATAGAAACTTGCTAATTTATTTCACATTACTGCTATGTACAAACAATAACAATGATATAACGAATACAAGCAAATATTAAGCCATTCAAATACTTTTTCTGCCTCTTAGCAAATACGTTTGTACAAGGGATAATTTAAAAAGAAAAAACATGAAATAAAGTGATAAGTAGTGATGTATACATATAAATTAAAATTTCAGTTGTACGTTCGTATGAAGCATTCATCGTTTTACTTCGAGCGCGCTTTGCGCTTACACTGCGTGTGAACAACTCTTCCTAGATTTGTAGGGGAAAGAAGAGCCGAGTCAGGGGACGTCGCCCGCGCTTGCAAGGAGCTCGTGCGAGCGCGGTTTGACGAGCTTCACCTACGTTCCATTGCCGCCTTCCAATGTTCAAACAATCCCGGCACAATTTGAACCTGTACTCGCATCCTGCGGAATCGAAACAATTACCCGGGTCTACGTCACGCGCAGTGGTACGAGACGCAACGGACGCGTGAACGTCACACACGTGCACCACGTTGTCATGGACGTCCACCTCACAACGGGGCGTTCACTGACCTCAGAGCACGTGAAGGCGGAACCATGTCAATTTTTTCCATAATCATGACATAATATTTTTAAGTCTGAAGTTGAAACTGTGCATTATCTATGTATTAAGGTATGTATTTTAATTAAATTTCTGAAAGTTTCGTAGACTTTATTAACTATTTTTTATAAAGTAACATTGCTGTCACTAAATTAATGCATATATTCTAAAAATTTAAAATATTTAGTACAAATATAAATGGTGATTTTTGACTTTGGATTCGTGGGATAAGCATATTACAATATTGCTTCCCTTTGGTCTTTTGTTTAACCGAAATATCAGTCATACGTAATAATAATTATTAATTATTTTAGTTGTAAAAATCATTAATTTCTTAGCACAAAATTTAATAACGACAATCAAATCAAATCAGGAAAAGATCAAGAAGAAACAAAAAAAGCTGTACGCAAAAACTACGAAATTCAAAATGTTTCCCTTTCAAGATTAGTGTGGTAAATAGTAGTAATGAGTTGTTGATAGAAAATTATTACCATAATTTCCAAACTTTTTCCTCAACAAGCTTTTTCTAGTTGAAGTCGATTTCTTATAGTTTCACAGCATTTAATATTCCTAACATTATGTTGTTCTCATTAATTGGAAGAATTAATCACAAATATTTTAGACTTATTTATATATAAATATACGGACAAAATTAAATACAAATTTATTAACAAAAACTTTTATAATGTGCGCTAAAACTGTTTCTCTTAATGAAATTGAATAAATGTTTGCCATTGGCCGACACCTCTAGAAAGCTGACACCCCACGAGAGAACGAGAGACACAAGACAAAATCGCGACAAAAATATGGATTATGAAATATGTTTCGTATCAATTTTGAAAGGATTTTTGGAAGGATTATTTGGAAACACTAGCGCGACTAAATAAAACATCTCTATCTTATCATCGACATCATCTCGACGGTCAACAACAATGAGTTTCTCAAATATCGATGCGCAATTGTTGCGGAAGTTTCAATTAAGCTTTGCAGGTTGCTTTAGGGAAATGCATCGCTACATAATGAATACATATTGAGTAAAAGTAAAATTGCGAGAAAGTAAAAATAGCATTAATATTGGCATTTTCCTACATTTTAATTAAAATTAAATTAATTATTTTTCAAATTTTTCATTCAATTTTTCTCGCGATCCATAATTGGTGTGTAACCTTTGGTGTATTGGTGTATTTGGCATAATTGGTGTATTTCATTAGTCGACTCGATCAGAAATCTGATCGAGATCACTTTGCACATCCAAACAAGCAGTTTTTAATAACAATATGGAGTGAGGAAAGTACCAAAATGTGGGCATTTTTAATTTGTTCTAATTTGTTAATTCTAGAATTCACTTCGCCCTTACTCATGTAGATGAAGTGTTTATTAAAATCAGGTTGACCGAGAATCAATATCCTAGTTTTAAATTGTCAGAAAATAATCCAAAATTTTGCTAAAAAATACAACGAAATTTATTTATTTTAAAATTGTTTTGCTAAAGGTAATATTAAAAGAGGTTCCGTAGTTTTACCCTTTTAAAATTGACAATAATGTTATTTGTCAAGAGAAATTCATTTTAGGTCGATAAGTTATCGGACGCCGAACACTGCAGAAATCTTTCTTAGCTGCAACATCTCTGCTGCCCGCCAGCAACCCTTCCGAGGCCACTGGCAAATGCCTCACTAATAGTTTCCCGCCTGTTCCTTGGAAAGCCTAAAACATCGGGCCGGAAGACCCCACATTAATGACGTCACTGAAGCTTGCAAAAATAGCTCATGATACACAAGTCTGTTTAAAAAATAACTTGACAAAAATCCACCTACTCTTAACCAAATATAAAGGTGACTCTTTGTTAAAGTATCGGGTATTTTGAACCCTAATTTTTGCACCCAGACTGATGAACTCTAATAAGTGGATCTTCGGTGTTTGATTACCTTTATCCATCTTTCCATGCAGATTGTCGGGTCTTTGCAAAGTAGGTTTCCATCTCGAAATCCGAATACTACAAGGAAGTATGACTCTTTTCGGAATACGTTTCTCCTCTCAAAAAGTGTAGTTTAAATATTTTCTGCTATCTCGTGCTTCAGTAGAGATGAATACGCGTGACGCTGCTTCTTTAACAGTGAAATAAGGTTTAAAGTGCTGAGAGATGACGTCACGTTAACTTATGACGTAGATACAAAGGGAGTGAAGTCGGGAGTGACGGTACTGCCAGCAGGAGCCCACTGCGAGCCCAGCTTAGTGAATAGGTACACCTGATTGTGACTTCAATTGCGTTGCTGCATCCAGGAGCAGTCGAGCGTGGCCACAGGTTGGAGGATTTTTGCTACACAAGGAACATTTTAGTAATCGGCTTATGGGGAAAATGTGGGATTAAATCATGCATTTTTATTTAATTAAAATACTATTCAATGTAAAAAAAATAAAGCTATAAAGACAAGGATAAAAATAACTTGAAACATTCATTTCGCTCTCAGAAAGGTAGCCTGACGGCCAAAACGTTGGAATTTTTCCTAGGACGCGTCGTCTCCCGCACAGTCAAGTAGATTATGAAAAATCTACTTTACAATTGGAATATTTTAATTTACATGCCCAAACATTTTCAAAGCAAAGAATGCCAATGCACTGAAATTGCTTTAGGAGGAATATTAAGCGTATATTTTCAAATAAAAGATATATTAACTTCAAAGACGTTCATAGCTGAATTCAGATGTAATTAATAAAATACGTAATTCATCTATTGAATGGCCGGGCGCGGACCAAGTGGGATGAGGGAGCCTAGGCGATGTGAGGCGGGGACGAGGCGGGAGTGAGGCGGGGACGCGGCGGGGCGAGGTGGGTGCCACGAGGGGGCGATGCGGGGGCGATGCAGGGGAGATAGTCCAATCCTATAAGTACATTTTACCCGGATAAAAGTAATAAAGCTTTTTCTTTGAATATGTTGTATGAACCCAGTAATTAGTTGAAACTTGTAGTTTTCGACCTATATGGTAACCCCGGGAGGCCCGAAATGTGGTATCTGTCTCTGACATGTTTTTCTCTATAACTCTCTAACCTTAAGTCCAGTAAAAAAATGCTTCACTTCGATTTTAAAGAGGATAACATTTTCCTTTTTTTTTTTTTTTGTATGAAACGTTTTTTTCGAAACCAATTTCCAAGCGAGTTACAAATTTTCAAAAAATGCTACTTCTTTCATTTTTCCAAAATGTGTGGAAAAATAATAGAAAGTATAATAAATATCATAATTATTACACGTAATACTATTATTTATCTCACCATCGGTGTAAGCATTGACTCACAAATGTACCCATTGTCGAAAATATTAATATACAAAAAAAAAAAAAAGATGGATGTGTATAGGTGTGTATTGGTGATTCAGCTTTACTTATCAACGCGCGAACACTACCAACTCAACAAAATTTGACATACATTATTACTGGGGAATTGCAATGTAGGAAATAATACTGTGGGAGTAAGACACCTCTAGAGGTGTACGTGCGAAAGGAGTGACATTAAAATAGTAGTTTATGCAATTAGTTTATAATGTTGACCATTTCTGCACGAATAAGAAAATAGTCTATTACTAAACGAACGACGAAGGAGTGAGTATAGACTAGATAGACTATTTTCTTATGAGTGCAAAAAAGGAACATTATAAACGAGTTGCGTACGCTATTTTGTTGTATAACATCATTATAAAGTTATAAATGAAACGAAGTAAGTGTTAGTAAAGTTGTATAGTTGGCAACATGGACATTGGTATTATGACGTCACAACTGTGACAGCGGAGAGCCGATTCACGTGCGCATTCGAATGAAAGATGGCGTCGTTACCAATGGTAGTTTTAGAAAAAGCCTCGAAGGCAGAAGAAAATTTAATACCTAAAAAGTTGAATGCTTTGTATGAGAAGGATTATATAATATTTAGGAAGTGGATGGAAAAAAAATAATGTAAATATTATATGCGAGACAGTGGTTCTGGCATATATATCTGAGTTGGTAAGTTTGTCATACTTTTTATGATTAATACTAGTGTCGAGTTCTCATTTTCTAATTTATGTTATTTTGAAGTCTGCAGTATGTAAGGCATCATCTTTGCGGTGCAGTCATTCAAAATTGAAGACTATGCTAAAAATTAAAGATGGAATTGACATCTCTGCTTATAACAAAGTTCAGTTATATATGAAACAAGCTAATGTCGGCTATGAAGCTGAAAAATCTATGATATTTTCGAAAGATGATGTGAGAAAATTTTTAGTGGAAGCAGATAATGAGAAATATCTCTTAATGAAGGTAGAGTAATAATATTTTGTCTACTTTCTGAAACCAGTTCTACAGATCTGTCTTTCTGTGAACAGTAGAAGTTCGTCATGACGTCATGTCGCGTTTAATAATGGCGATGACGTCATGTAGCGTGCGATAAAATACTGGATTATGTACGATTCGGGGTATCGAAAAGGGTCGTTTATAATGATGGTATACAAAAAAAAATTATGCAACCCGCAATGCGTATACCTCTTGTCGTGCGCAATGAGTGGGAACAGTGGGCGAGATTGGCAAGGTTCAATAGATCATTGTAACAAGTAATTACCCGTGCATCCGAATATTCACTTGGTAAAATGTAAGTAAATGGTGACTATGTACTTTGCCTACGCAGCACGACGTGGATAAGATGCGATTTTCGGTATTTTCAGAATTAGTCGGTTAATATTTTCGTTATCGAAAATAGGCGGCTAAAGTCCGTTGTAGAAAACGTTTCCAACCTACATCAGACTAAGGCGGGATGAAGTTCACTTTAGCCAATACGAGGTGGCTGGGGTATTTGAATTGCGTTACGGTGAAGTGAAATAACAGATATGTGATAAAGAGGAATCGAATGTCGATTAGAAATGTCTAAGGGTTGTGAGAGATCAGATTTTAGATTTGTGAATTTTGTTTCAAACAGCTCTGTAATTTATGAAAAGTTAACTGGAATTTATTACTTAGTTCAATGGAATTCACTTGTGTAAAACTACACGAAATAAAATAAATACACAATATTGAATTTTGCGATATTTTTTTCACTTCTAATTTTCTGTTTGATAAGAAATGATAAGTAGGTAAAGAGGCTTACAATAGAGAAGAAAATGAAAGTAGTATTATAATTGAAATGAAATGTACTATAAAATGAAATGACATTGTAAAACCATTCAGAAACTAGTGGTGCTACAACAGCACATACTTTCCCGCGTTATTGGAAACAGCTACGTAGTATTGAAGAATTGCACTTTCTGCGCTACTAACATCTTAGTTGTTATTTGAAAACGTCCAATTTAACCAAGAAGCGAACAACTCACTGTTTCCTTCGCAGGGTTGTCAAGTACTATGTAAATTCTACATCTGCATAAAAATTTAATACAAAAGTTGTGTAAACTTGTATTGGAAAAAGAAGCCTGATACCTCGGACAATGTAGAAATGCATTTCATACGACCATGATTAGAGAAGAGTGTTCTAAAACCATGCAACAAATACTCTACTCACTACAAATAGTACAGCATTTGGTGCGAAAAATATATTTTCGTGGAAATATCAACATTAATTTGACAATTATAACTCCTTTTCATACAGCTACATAAATTCACAACAATGACAGGTAATTCACAGAAATTTGCGGGCGCGAAACGGAATTCGATTGTGGCGTTACCTCCATTGTCGATATTCTCTGAGAGCTAGTAATTTTCATTTCAAATATTTCAAAATAAACAATTTCTAAAATATTAATGTGTAAATGTATAAAAAAATGTCGAATGTAAGAAACGAACAAAGAAATAATATACAAAATTCCAAATTCTATTTTACGACGCCTCCAACTGTCTGAAGCGCAGTAAATTTGCAAAGGGCTATTATGTTTGTCACGAAATAATAGAAAAACTACTCATATTTTCAAAACATTTTGCTTGAACTTATTTGAAGGTGTAGTTTTAATAAAAAGATTTCATTGAGAAAAAATAGTACATTATGAAACGATGATGTAATGATGGGTATTAATACACGAGTGTGAAATTACGATACGAGCGAGGAACGAGCGAGTATCGTAAACTTCTCACGAGTGTATTAATACCCATTACATCGAGTTTCATACGGTACTTTTTCTACGACTTATGGTAACTTGTATAAGTTAAACTTCTCCACTGAATCGTTTCGTGGCAGTCGACATGCAAGATTCAGCCAAGGCCACCTAGCGGTCACCTCACTACCCTACACCCGCAGGTGGCTGTGTTTTACCAGAGCGCTGGCAAGTGACTACAAAAGTTGCGGCAATAATATTCTGACGTCCGTATTTTCGCATTTTCTCTCATTTCTGGGAACGTCAGCACCATCAGAAAGAACCACCATTCACTAAATAATTTAAACTAAATATTTTAAACTAAAGAATTGGCCGGTTTTTAAGGACAACCATACAGCAGCAGCAAATAACGCAAAATGACTTGCGTTCAGATCTTAACCTCACTGAAAGTTCTCTTCAATAACTACCACTGCGCTAGTCAAATAAGATCAAAGTGAAATTACGATCCAATTTATTTTGAATAATATTTCACATAAAAATTATTCCTAATAAAATAAATTAAAACTGAGAAGCTTAATATAATATTAAATGCAATTTTAATATACACACTCGAACGAAACATTTACTTCAAGGATTCTCACTGATTAATGAAGTGACAATACTTGGTTTGTAAGCGTCTCTGTGATTGGTCAAGAACCTGTATCATAATGAAAACTGTATCGAAATGACAATCATTATGCAACTGGTTGCAGCCATCCAAAGACAGCGTTATACAATGGGAGTAGAAAAAATGTATTTTCACACTTGTAGGTGTAAGAAGACGCTGAAAACGAAGCGCAGTGAATCCCGAGCGGGCTATTATGTTTGTCAGGAAATTATAGAAAAACTACTCATATTTTCAAAAAATTCAACATGACCTATTTGAAGATCTCGTTTTGATGACCATATTTCAATAAGAAAAACAATTGTATCTTCACAATACAGTTGTAGAAAAACGTCGAATTTTTCAAACGTTTTGCAAAATCAGGCATTTCAAAGTACATGAAACCTTCATCATTCTCTTAAGCTTCCTTTATGCTACCTCAGGTCCCAATTTAATAAAAAACGTGCGGTTTTTAAGTAAAAATGGTTTCAAGAAAATAAAAAATAATCTGTTTGACACAAATTTTCGCAAAAAATACTTATGTTTTTGAAAAGTTGAACATGACCTTATTTGATAATCTATTTTTTATGAACACAATTCATTAAGAAAAAATGTATCTTTATAATTGTAGTTGTGAGAAGATCCCGAAAAAATTTTGAATCTACGCCATTCTGTTAAATGTCCTTCAGACTATCCAACATCAAAGTTTATTCAAAATTTTTGGCGACATTTGTTTGAAAATATTGAAAGGGGCTACATGTAAAGTACCCCCCAAAATTAAATATCGGTTTCAAATTCAAGGTCAGTCAGATTCGAGATCAGTCAGATCGATCGGGGAGTATCAATTTTGGACAAAATCGGCTGAACGGTTTAGTCGCTAGCGTAGTTCAAAGACAGACGGACAGACGTTTTGCTTTTAATTGTTTTTCGGTATCAAGGACACACAAAACAGGGATTGTGGCTGCAGCACGTGTTAGGACATTTTTTTTCTTAATTTAGCAACTGGATGTATCCCTTTTTTTGTTACCAGGGCCCTGTAATAAGAGTTTTTCTGCCGAAAATCCGCCTTTTTTTCGCGAAGCATTACATAACTTTCCCTATACTATTCGTACGTATAGTATACGGGAAAGTAAAAGAAACTATCTTGATCTTTTGTATTCAAGTGCCACATTAAATTAATTACTTTCTTCAACATAATAAGAAGGAATACGACGGCTTTCCCTGCAGCTACATACATCGGCAAGCGTTTTTATTGTATGAAGTAATGGTTCTTAAGGTGCATTTTGTATTGTTTTAATCGGGAACTTGTGTATTATTAGTCCAGCCCCAATCCCCAGGGATAGCTTGTCATCCCAATCTTGACAGATGGTAGGTGCGACATCCACGTTAGCAACCTGCAACATGTGTAGGTGGATCTGTGGCAAGACAAAGGTTCTAGGTTCTATCTACGACTTTGAAAGTAGTTGATAGTGGAGATCGTCTAGTGCTCTCATGTTCATCACCTCTTTACCGCCCAAATCGACAAAAATACAGAATTCTTCGCTTCACAAATGTGTTCTGCTGTAGTTTATCTATGGTTACACAGAACATTTCAGACTAATCACACTGTTTCCGATAAGCTCTGTAGAATATTTTCTTCCATTGTGTACAGTGGGTGAGTGTATCACATTTAATAAAAGCAAGAAGGAAAAATATAAATAGATCGGCCACATTTGAATGATTTTGATGGGTCTTGTTCTCTCTTCTAAAATTAAATGTCTTGACAAGAAGCTAGTTCTGCCAGAAAGATCAGTATATCCACAACTTCATGTATGATGGTAATACTATCAGACTTTGTAGCAGCATATTGGAGTATTTACTATCATGACTTTTGTAACGAGCTCTGTTAACGGTAAATTGCTACAATCTTTGTGGTAACGGTTTAAAAGCAATTTTTGTTACAATTGATTTTGAAATGTGGAACCTCTTGTTTTTCACTACAATTCCACATTTCATCAAATCCTTATGGTATTCAAAACATTGTTCTCTCGATGTAGGATCAACATTGCGACGTGTACGACAGTAATGTTCGGGCAACTACCAGTGTTGGGGCAGCATTGAAATTAACAAAGTAAATACAAAGTTATATACTGATGACTTAAAAATTATAACGCTAAAAATACTTCAATAAAACTGTTATAAGCATTTAATAAATGTACAAAAACGCTGCAAATGAAAAAATAAAATGCATGGTAAGGGGCAGGTAACAGTAATCATGGAGTCGGCGGGCCTCACCACCGCATACCAATATACAGCTTTTTTGTTCAGTTCTGTTTGGGGCTGCAGCTCGGTTATTGTTAAGTTTATAAAAAAAATATACAGAAGTAGTACATTTTATTCTCTTTAAAATTGGGTGTATTTATCGCAATCATATATTAAAGAACCTTGTCCACCACAGCCACTGCGCCCATTAGGTGCACATTACACGTGGTGTGTGTATTGCGAGTTGCATTCCCTTCTCACCCACTCTTCTAGGGGTCTTCCCCGTTAGGTATTATTTTCCACATTGCAATTACTCAGTAATAATGTATACTAAGTTTTGTTGAAAATTTGAAATGGCACTGTTCCCGCGTTGAAGAGTTAAGCTGGAAGACGAACGTACACATATACACTTACATTATATTTTGTAAATTAATATTTTCTTGGATGGGTAGTTCGTACATTTGTGAAGTAATGTTTATACCGACGGTGAGATAAATAATAATTTTACATGTAATAATAATTTTAAATGTAATAATAATTATATTTTTAAAAGTTGATTATAATATAATCATGTTCATTTTTCTCACATTTTGGAGAAATGAGGAAAACAAAATTTTGTAAAGACGTAGCTCGCTTGGTTATTGGATTTAAAAAATGTTTCATTCAAACATTGAGGAAAATTTTATCCTCTTTAAAATTGAATTTCTACGTCACTTAAAGTTAAAGACTTAAGAAAAAAGAAAAAATGTCCAGTTGATGTCTTCTGTATCCCTATTATATGGTTTTTGGCTTTTTATCCGTATAAATTCCGAATACTCCCGGAATGTATCTGATATTTTAAGTAAATTAATATATTATATCGCGACGCGACTGGCCCTCGCTAGGTTTTGGATGAAACCTCTGCTCGCGACTATATTTCAATCAACTTATTAGTACTTTTCTACCAAGCTACGAAGCTATCCTAACACAAACCCTTCGGAAAATACGAAGTCTGTTTAACTTAAATCAAATAAATTTGTTTTAACACGTGAAACAAAAATCACAATTAAAATTTACTATTAATAATACTTTTGAACATTAATTCTACGCCATGCCGGTTTATAAAAATTAACCATCAAATATTCGCTCGATATCCTCTGCCAATAACTCCGGATTACAATGAAAACTAAAACTAACATTTAAACATACGAATTTTTATTAGGTGTTCCCAGCTCCACCGCTTTCATGAGAGTGAGAATATTGACCTTTTTGCATAACCAAGACTTCCAAAGCCTTCTTCACATTGATAGCATCATCTCAAGAAAGCGTGCCGGGCCACCGGGCGGTGACGAAACGTCATAATACAGCGTCTTGACATCGAACTTACGTTGTCTTAGCAACAAATTGTTTGGATCCTGAACTTGTCATATACGAACGATCCGCTCGTAATGGCAGGCTTGATACAATTATTTTCATGCCAAATACGTGTGGTCTTTTGGTATATAACAATACCTTTGTGTCATGGATCATATTTGTTTTAATATGAAGTGGAAAATTAAGCAACAATTATCATGATAAAAACAATGGCACTTTCCTTTACAGAACCTTTAGAACTTTCCTTTAGAAAACCTTGCAAATTTTCAACAATAAAGCGAGAATAAAGAAATAAAATAAAGATCATGGCTCCTCCCAATATTAATCTACTTGCTTGTATTTACTGAAAAATGTTTATTTATTGAGCGTCAATTATCCTCTTCTGTTATACTTTGTAAATCAACAAATTTAGTAGGACCTTAGAAGAAAATTGGAAATACAACAGAAACTGATGACTGTGCGTAATTATGTCACGTACTGAGAGTGATGTACCAAGATTCAAAATAGACTGCAGCAAATATTCTAAAAGTAAGTATAAAGACGCGCAATTTTATGATGAAAAATAAATTATCAATATAAATGTCATAATTGTTTTAATAAGTTTGTTAATTGATGTAAGCATAAGCAATATATTGTGTGCTATTTCTCTTGACAGTATTTAAAACACTTAAGATTTTCATTTAGAAAGAAATTTGAGCATTTTACTGAAATACTCAAATTTTCAACAAATTGTACATAAACTTTTTTCAAAATCTATCTTTAAGAAACAGACTTCATCAGACAGAAAAATCTCTGTCTTTAATATTTGAGTTGTAGCAAGACTCCGAAAAAAGTTTGAACTTTCCCGCCAAACTTTCCCACGTCCTTCACACTCTACAACAAAATTTAATGAAAAACGATGGAGCCATTTTTTGAAAATGTTGCAGGAACTTCATGTAAAGTATCTCCCAAAATTAAAATATCGGTTTTAAGTTCAAGAGGCCGTGACATCAGCCAGATCGAGTGGGGAATATCAATTTTGGAAAAAATCGGCTGAACGGTTTAGCCGCTACCGTTGCTCACAGACGGACAGACAGACAATTCAATTTTTCGGTATCCAAGACCACAAAACATGGATTCAAGCTACACCAAGCGTTAGTGGATTTTTTCCCCTAAATTTAGCAACGTGATTTATCCACTTTTTCGTTTCCAGGGACCTTAATAAGAATTTTTCCAACGAAAATCCGCCGTTTTTTTTTTTTCGCGCAGCATTACATAAGTTTCTCTGTACTCAGTAGCGAGAAAGTAAAAACAGTTACCGTTTCGTGAGGCTATAGTTAGAGAAGCGAAGATAGAGAGCTTTTTGAGTTCGAAGATTGAGTGTTTTTAAATGCAACATTTAGTGAGTACATAAACGTAATATTCAGCAATCGCCTGACACACGTGCCCCCTTACGAAAGAAATTGGTTGTTTATAATTATAAGTGATCCATTGCGTTTTTAAGTTACGGCGGATATCAGAATTGCGTACTATATTCCATTGAAACATACAGATACAGATCTTGGAAAATATAAAACATTTTATGACATTTTCAGAAACTTTTTTAACTCTGTTTGCTGTGAATAGTGATTGTCTTGTTCCGGAATTTGTAAACCTCCTTCATTTCATTATAGTTTTGGAGTATATATACTAAACGACACAAAACAATATTTTAAGGTTTTCGATTTCTCTTATAGTACATATGTGGAACGTTTCTAATGGAACTTTACTACAGTTATTTCTTTTGTGCGACGTAATCGCTGAGGTTTTGCTAGTCAGTGTTGTACTTCGCAGTTCAGAAGTGAGAATAACAACGCACCGGACGGCCATGCAATTTGTGCGAAACAACTGCAAGACAATACGGAATGAAAATACAGTAGACACGAATACCAAGGGACCGAAATAATCGGAGTTCGTGTTATAAAAATTCGTGTTATCCGAGTATTATAAATGTCCGTATTACCATAATCCTTCGCCGATACCGAAGTTTTGTTCGTGTAACGGCGAAAGTCGCGTTAAGCAAGTTCGTGCTAACGAAGTTTTACTGATAGTCAATCCCGAGTTTTATCTTTCCGCATCCCGAACTGTTTTGTGTCCAACTGTGAGAGGACGCATCGCCCACTGAGCGCCCAGAGCGGTGACCGGGAGGGGGGAGGGGAAGGGAGGAGGAGGAGGAGGGGAGAGAGGCGAGGAGGGGGCGGCCAGCCAGCCATGTTGCTCTAGCCTCAGTCATCAGCGGACGCCATTCCGCCGCGGAGTCGAAATGGAACCCGAGAGCAGACCCAGCCTAGCGCCGGGGAAGGAGCCCATGCACTGGTCGAAGCGCCCGGCCTGGATCGCGCTGCACTTCCGGGAGCCCGGCGTCCACATATTCGGGGACCTGCGCACAGCTGTCGCCAAAGGCGCCATTGCCGTCGGGGTAAGACATTGCGGGCGTGCTTTCGCGTGGGCCGCGATCGACACGTGACATGTCACGTGACTCAAATGGCGGCGAGATTTGACTGTGACAGACGTAGGCGTGCGCGCCGGGAAGGGAGGTGTCAGACAATTTGGAAAGGGGCGCAGAAGCCATATGCCATAATAGTAGTTTATGAAATTAGTTTATAATGTTAAGCTTTATAGCATGAGTACAATTTTACGAATGCAATAAAGCAATATTATAAACCAGATGCATACGCTATTTTTTTGTATGACAGCATTATAAATTTTTAAGAGAATGAAACTTAATTTTGCGAAGAACTTTCCTGTGATGTCTCGTGTATTTGACATCTGTGCGAGAAAACTGTGGTCGGCTGTTCTGTTTACCTTTACCTCCCCCTAATTCTCTCGCTGCGATTGGCTGAATGTGTGATGACGCAATCATTCGAGCCGTAAAATTTAATACGTCATCATTTTTGCCATAAAACGCGTGATTATGAACGATTTCTTGCAACAGAAAAGGTCGTTTATAATGCTGGAATACAACAAAACGTTTTATTTCCGTAAATATAATGTGTTCCTGACTCTCCCCCTTTTATATGCCGATAGTTTCGGAAATTGATACATTGGAGGAAGAAGATCTCCCAACCATCTGGCATCTCTGTAAGTGGTTCCACGTAAAATCAATACCGAATTTATTAATTGTATGTATAAAGTTAAATTTAAAACTCATTGTATGGTTTATTTACGAGGGTCATTTAATAATTAAAGAGACAAATTGGTCTGGAGAAAAACAGTTGACAGGTCAAGTTTTGTAATTTTATGACTTTTTTATTGCTTTTTTAAGTTGGCATCAGTGGGATGAATCCTGACCATCTGGAAGATCATCATTGTTGTGTTAATTACCTCAAAATTAAGTTGAAAGAGGGCGAGTCCACTTGAAAATTCTACATTGGTTAAACAACGTTCTGTGATTCTTTTTTACTTGCTGGAGGTAAAAAATCAGCTAATATATACTCTAGAATGACTAATGTGTTTGATGAAAGCTATACGAACCACCGGAAAAATTACAAAGAGTACAACTGTTCCAAAGTCAAGACTTAGGGTCTGACAAACATCGTTCTGGCGACATTAACAAGAAAAGTACTCTTGACGGTGTTTTGGGACCCTGTAGGTGTGTTTTTGTGATTATCTCAAAGAACATCGTACAATAAATAGCCAATACTACTCAGATATGCATTTGATCAAGGTGAAGTCAGCCATGAGAGAGAAAGAGTCGTCGTGAATCTCTGAGGAGATGTATGATTCTCCAGAAAAACAATGCACGTCCTCAATTTGCTCATCAAACTCGTGAAATTATTGACAAAATGGACAAAATGGGTTCCCCTTACAGTCCCGATTTATCACCATCCCATTTCTACTTGTTTGGTTCACTGAAGGAGTCATTATTTCAGAAGAAGTTCCAGGATGTCAAAAAATTTGTGGGAAATTGGTTCAAACACAAAGATAAAATGTTCTTTGCAGCGAGTAAAATAAAAACAGGTAACCCGCTGAGACAAATGCAAAAATGTTGGTGGGAATCGTATTGAAGAGTAGGCAAAGTCCTGTTTTGCGAAAATAAACGTTTATTTCTCCAGACCAATTTGTCTCTTAATTATTGAATGTCCCTCGTATTTACTGTCACATGCAAATAAACTAGTGGTGCTACAGAATGGCACAGACTTTCCCGTATTAGTTTTCTATTTCCTTGGGTCTTCGCTAGCTATTCGGTATTGTCACAAACTCTTTCTTCCCAGCTGTCATCTATCACCGCCAAAAGTACATTTTTTTGGTCATTTTCTTAATTTTTCGATTTGCTGTTGGTAGAATGCAAACATTAATTTTAGAATATTACAGAACACAAAAACCTAGTCATAAATGGCAGTTTTCTTTTAAAAATTATGTGCCGTTTAAGACAAAATGGCGTTTTAGCGCTACTAAAAATGCGCAATTTGAAGCTCATTTTCACAGAAAAGTTTTGAGTTTTCAAAATATTTTATTTGAAGTGATTTGAAGCACTTACACTCACAAAAATAATAATGTTTATAAATTTAAATATGCATATAAAATATTTATAATGTGCACATTATAATATTTATAATGTGCATATTAAAGATGTGAGAGATCTTTCAAAAAAATTACAATTATGTAATTTTGAAAAAACAAAAAATAACTCTAAATAAACTTTACGCTATACTAAAGAGTGTAATTAGCACTATCCGTCACAAAAGTTTCAAGAAAAAATTTGCAGCCATATATGAGAAAATGGCGTTTGAGCGTTTCTGAAAATGCGGAATTTTGAGCTACTTTTCACAGAAAATGGTTGTGTTTTCGAGAAAGTTTACTGGGCATTATTTAAAACATATATACTCGTAAATATAATAATGTGAAAAAATCGCGGCTAATGTAAATATTAACGACGTGAGAGAAAGTAAAAAAATTACATTTTTGGAATTTTTGAAGAAAAAACGATAGAGCAATATGGCTTTAATGTCATCGTGTGATAGAGTACATTTACCACTATCCCTACCAAAAGTTTAAAGAAAAAATGTGGAGCCGTTTTTGAGAAAATCTTGTTTTTGTAATTTTTTAAAATTGCACATATTGCACGCAATACTGCGCGAAAAATACTAAAATTTTCAAAAAAATGTAGATGACCATAAACAAGAACTCACTATGAAGAAAAAAAATTATTTGAAGGAAAAATCTCTATCTTCAATTTTGTAGTTCCAGAAAGACGCCGTAAAAATTTTAACTTTTGCAACTTTAAAAAATTCATTGTTATCCGTGAAAATCGGACCTATGCCATGTTAATACGTGTATTTTACTCTATTCATACAAGAAATTTAAAGAAAAAATTTGGAGCGATTTTTGAGAAAATTTTGAAAATTCCCGGGGGGCTTGACATAAAGTACCCCCAAATTTTGAAAAATCTTTTTCAAAATCTCAAAGATTCGACTAGAAGCAGATAGACCGGGGAATATCCATTTTGGAAGAAATCGTAAGTATGGTTTAGGCGCTAGCATTGTTCACAGACGGACAGACGGACGGATGAACAGAGAGACAGACAAACGTTTTCCTTTCAATTAGTTTTTCGGTATCAAGGACCCACAAAACAGGGTTTCTGGCTACACCACGTGTCAGGGGATTTTTTTCTTAATTTAGCAACTGGTTTTATCCACTTATTCGTTATCACGGCCCGGAAATTAATTTTTTTCCGCCGAAAATTGGCCATTTTTTCGCGCAGCATTACATACCTTTCCCTATACTACGTATATCACTCCGTGTATACTTACGTATACGAGAAGTAAAAATTATCGGCCAAAGAGGATTTACAGGGGTTCGAAAATTTAGCCCCCCTCTTGTTTTATGCGGCGCTCGCTTATGTTGACAGGTGATTCAAACTCGAACAAACATTTCGGTTACTGAGGCCCAATCTACGTCGCAATTCTAACATCCTACAGGGAGCATCTCTGTAGATGTCGAACTGAGATGGTGGTGCAGGAAAATAAGGAGAAACCTAACATAGTTTTCTTGAGTTTAAATTTAAACTCATGAATCAAATAAATGAACCTTAATATGTTTTAGGAGACCTACGTTACGAAATCCAAGTTCATTTGAAGTTCATGTATCTGAAGGGTCGTCCATAAATTACGTAACGCAAATTTGGAGTATTTTGGAACCTCATCTCCCCGTAACGCGCGCTTGAACTTCGTAAATATTTTGTTTTATGTTTGAAGGCTTGGCAATTAACGCCTTTAGCCTTTTTACTGTTTATTATAAAATGTCAGATATACAACTACAATTTACAATCTTGAGGATAATTACAATCACAAACACAGACACAAGTACAATTCAAATTTTATGAAATTAATTACGCAGTGCTTGCGATAACTCCCCCCATTGTAAATGCAAGAAGTGAAAATAAATTATAGAACATTAAAATCAATGTGTTCTTTTTTTGTGTTGTATATTACAATTCATGATAATTAAAGCAGAAATTAGTTGGTGATGCTCATTACACCAAACACTAAGATGGGGGGAAATTTTGAGAGAGGGAAGAACGCATAGACGAGAATCGTTTTTATAGCAAGCCGTGCTCACAACATCGTGGATGATGCATGAGCGAGAGTCTAGAAATGACAGTAGTTGACGCCCCAAGTGGCTCAGTGCATCAACCTCATGTTACTGCAGTCCCTCTGACCGGGAGGTCCTAGGTTCGAGTCCCGACGGCGGCAGGATACTAGCTTGTCAACTAGCGTGTCAGCTAGGTCAAATTCAGTCGTTGTCTGGAGGAGAATTCTAGAGGCCGGCTGCTCTGATCGGTAGTTTTCCGTGGTTTCTCTGATCAACACCAGGCGAATGCCAGAGCAGTACCCTAACAAACGGGCCACAGACAGCGCGCGATCTTTTCTTCCTCTTCCTTGTCCTATCCTCTCTTCTTACACACACACAAACATGCACTACACTACCACACATGCCGGGAGGTCGGTCGGGAGCTTATAGCTTGTCCCGGCTGGGGCGGTGCCCCGCTGGTGAGAGATACCTGATTGAAGGGAAAGCCATCTAGTCGACGGTAGGTCGGAGCCAGATCTCGCCATCCAGCGGGGAAAAGATCATCGCCACCTCCTGGGAAAAACACGCACTGCACTTACGGGACTAATGACCTAAGTAGTTGACGCGCCCGGAAACATGAATGAATCAATCAATCAATATTGAAGATTCACTAAATAGGAAAAAAACACCACGACACTAAACTGAAATGTGAATGCTGTAGGCAAAACACTTTACTCACACCTGTCTGAGGTTTTAACCACTGATTGTTGTTTGTAATGTTTGACTTTCTTCCAAATATCAATGCAGCACTTCATTCTCTTGAAACAACAGCAGCATCAGCAACAGTTCTTTGGCTAATGAATGTACATTTCATGTTGCCGTGAGTTCAATATTCGCATGACTAACATTTTTTTTCTATTCCAGTGCTACTGTCTACTCCTCGGATGTGCCTACCTTAGCTGGACGTTGGGGAGAGGAATATATAATGGTACGTTTTCAACTCAAAAATACATGCGTCGCTTTATAAGAGATGGAGAACAAGGTGAGAAACCTCGCGAACATAGGGTTTCTATTAGAGCTTTGAAGCTTTCTGCGATATAGTGTTGTGCCACAATATGTACGGCAGGACGCACAATGCTGAGACAAAAGATGTTGCCCGCCAACGCAGTCTAAAACAAGAGACAGGCCTGTTTACTGAACACAGCCACTATGCACCCTAATCGATACGGCGCACAACTCTCAAACACGACCGTCAGGGCATCAACGGATGTCACTGCAGTGCCTCTGACCCGGAAGTCCTAGGGTTCGAGTCCCGAAGGTAGCAAGATTTTTGACACTAGCTACAGATCTAGGTCGAATTCCTCTTCTTTGTCCTTTCCTCATCCCTTACCTAAACACACACACACACACTTGCATGCACTACACAACCATATATATATATATATATCGATAGACCAATCGGGAGCTTAGAGCCTGAACGGGCAAGATCCCCGCCACCTTCCACAATAAACATGCACTACATTTTCGAGACTAATGACCTTGTAACCGGAAACATCAATCAAACGCGAGTCTTCTCTCTTAAGTTGCCCGGGAAGCGACTCTCTGGTCTGCCTTCGCTTAGCTCCGCGTTGAGTTTTTTCCAGGGGGCACGGTAAGGATTAAGGTTCGACATTGCCTACAAAACATTGATGTTTATAAACATCGGTGCTCAAAATTAAAACGTCCATGTTAGTTAATCGAGCCCCAACCACCATCACTATTATATACAGCATGCATTAGGCCTTTAGGCCTGTTCCGTGTCCAGGTATTTCATTTGGTCATTCCATTGCAATAGAGGACGTCCTACATTTCTTCTGCTTAGGGCTATGCATTCAAAACGTTGAGAGGAATGCGCGAACTATCCCTTCTTTGAAGATTGTCATACCATTGGGATCTTTATTGTGATGGAACACACGTGGTGTGGCGGTTTCCTGATGGTTCGCCAATCGAACACCACAGAGGGGTAAACACCGTCACACGGGAGCGCGTCGGTGGCAAGCAGATGTCAGGTGCGCTCGCTAAATTTCTTTATAATGAGGAAGGGCGCCAAGCGTGCCACTTACCTGTCATCGGGCGCCGGCATTGACAACCCCAGGGGAAGGCACTCTGGGTTGAATAGAAGCAAATGGTTTACTATGCTAGTTTGGTTAAATGCAACGTGAGTAAAGTTCTTTTTCCTTCAAGCGTCGCTTGCCTTAAGTGGCGAGAACACGTTTTTTTAACTTTAAACAATTACAAATAGTAACTTGCGATAGAATTGTGATCTAGACTATTCTAATGCTTCTTTAACACACCAATTGTCAATTGTGAACAATTTTTCTTTATGGACATAAACAAACCTACGTGACGGTGACGATGAGTTGAGTGCCTCGGCTCGAATGATTGCACGTTCACGGGTCGTCTGGTCGGGCATTTCCGGTCGTGGCTTCGCAGCGAGGCTGGGCTGCGTGAAAGCCTCGCAGGAACCCGGTACCTCGCGCCGCGCGTGCCCAGGGGCGCCGGTACTGGCAGTCTTTAGTGGTGATGATGCGTCACGACACCGATGAATGACAGACGGGGCCGTTAAAAAACCTCGGCTTCAAAAAACTGATGTTACAGACATCGATAATTTTATAAAACATCGATGTTTTGAAAACATCGCCGTCAATGTCGCATCACTAGTGAGGAAGGGAAGCGATGCCACAGCGGGAGGGCCGAGAGCTAGGCGGGCGCGATGGAAGGTGCGGAATGCAACGAGCTCAGAATGCACACTCATTGGGTAGCTAAACATATCATACGATGTTATGCATCAACCGGCTAAGCGCCATTTTTGAAAAAAAGCGAGATATGGACCCCATCAGTCACATCAGGGATTTTATTTTTCGTAATAACCGGCTATAAACCTCGATCTTCAAATCTGCTGTTTTTGATTTCACATTACGCAGGTAAGCGCCAGATATCCCGCTCATGTTTGTGTAGTTTGGCGCTTCAGTGATTGAAATAATTAAATTACAGTGTTTAGAGCTGACAATGTAATAAAACCTTTGAACACGATTATCTCCAAACTTGTATGATGTCGCATAGTCGGTTGATGCATAACACCGTCCATCTGTAAATAGTATTATTATGAATTAAAAAATGTCTACGCATGTGTGCGCGCGTAAAATGTAAACACCTAACCGCCGTCCGCAAAGTGTTCACAAAATCCGCCTAATACTATGTTCTTCGTCATTTAAAAAGTTACGTCATTTGATAATTGTATATTTTTATTTTTTCTTTGTTTAGTTACATAAGAAAATACGAATGACTGTTTTCTTCTATATATTTTATAAGATGTAATATTTATGAAAAGATACGAATCTTTACATTTTCAAGTGATTTATTTTATGTTTCTTTTAACTTGGCAGGTCAATATATTGTGATTGCGACTTCCCTGATGGCTTGCTTTACAGCAATATTGAATGCTTTTCTTTACTACGCATGCATGAAGCAGGTAGGAACGATATTTGACAATACGACGATGAACCATACAATTGAACTGGTGTTTTGAATAGAAATCAGATTAAAAATGGCACTTCACATTATTAATTTCAGAAAGATGACACCCATTTAGAACATTTATTGTGTGCAACGATAACTCTGTACAAGATAGACGTGCCGTTCTGTGTTATCGCCTACTTTGCTACAGCGCTAATAGCTGTAGATCTTCTACCATTATGGATCTTACTACGCATTGGTGAGTACACTACTATAATTTTACGCATAATTTTGTTCCATAATTTGAGTGCTATTTAGGCAAAATGTATTTGTAATTTTATTTTTTATGAAACACATTGAAAGTTGTATTTCAACGTATATTATTTCTTCAAAGGAAGATGAGTTAGACAAAATGAACCCGACAGAAATGAATTCTTAACAGTGCTATTGCATGGAAAGGGGAACTGCCAAGAGAAGCAATAATATAGCATTGAGATTTCTAAAAAACAATGTGGATAAATATCATTAAATACGAGAAAACAATTTTGTTGCGAAGAGAGATATATAAACAAAATATTGTGTTCCACACTTTTTGGATTGTAATTCTAAGAAAAAATGTAAGAATAAGTGCGGAGAGTATTTGAAGCTGCTTCATTTCGGTCATCAGGCCATGGCAACGAATTTTACGTTGAGTCCTTGAGATGAACAAAAATAGTCATTCAACATACTCAAGAGTAAATTCAATTTTACTAATCAAGATATATTTGTACATAAGGCAGGAATAGAAAATTGGGTGCTGGCTTTGAAGTATGTTGATAGTTTTGTTGGAGATAGTTGAAATATTAATAGCATTCCAGCTTCAAGTCGTAATATTAAATTAATCTTCGCAGTTGGGTACTTTACAACACAAGCGGGTATGTGTTTTGAATTCGACTTTTCCTTATGCAATAAGTACTGTACCCCATAATTTTTGTACGTCATTGTTAATAAATATAATACAAAACTATATAACAAGACTGCAATTTTTAAAAAATTGAAAGGAGGTGAAAAAATCAAATAAATCTGGACTGTATCAGAACAAGCTTCGCTGTTATCATCAAAACTCATCACCATCACTGATAATTCTTTCTTCTTAACACTAAATAATAAAGAGAAATAACTCAAACATTGGCACTGCCAGTGTGCTGGTCACGCCCTCAAAATATATGTAGCTGCCAAATTCCAGTACAAAAGAATTGTCTACCTATCTTGGTCGAGCTGTTGGAAAGATTACTTGTATCACTTTGCAATGTGAGATTTTCTACCGTATATTTATTGGCAAAACGTTATCTTGAACCCCCGTACCTGCTCTGGAAGTTTATACCAATTATTATGAACCATATTGCATATTATGATTGATATAACATTGCGTTTTCAGCCTTGTGCATCTTGCATATGTGTCTGGTGTACTGCCTGTTGGTGGAGCTCCGTCAGAACAAGGATCCCTCTCCGTGTCCTGTGCTGCAGCCCTATGTAGATCACCTTGGTGTCAGGACCTCCGAGAAGTTCCTCAAGAGTAAAGATGCAGAGAGTGGCGCCATCGCTCCTCCCTAGCGTCCACCAGCCGAACCACCAATCTGTGCACTACGCTGGTAAACAGAGCTCTGCCTACCTCAAAGAGGACCAAGAGGAAGACTGAACTGTTGTCCAAAAGATACGACTGTAGAAATTAAAAAGTTAAAGATTCCGGGATAAACACAATGAATTCACTGGATGTTAGCATCTGCGATATGTTATACAATAACAAATATCCTGAGGTAACTCATAAATTACTAGTTGTTACTAGGGTCCACAAATGTACAAGTATACACGTGAATTTTCTTTAATTCTGTAAATTATAGTAAATAAATTTCATAATTATTCGTAACATGGAGGCAAATAATATAATTGAGTATTTCCCATTTATTCGTAAACAACTTCCTAACTTTTTTTTCTTGATATTCATTTTTCCTAGACGTTCCCTGTATTTGGCAGGAGAGACGACATCAAGAATTGTAAGTCTTACTCGCTCGCACTACATTTGGTCGGTGGCTCCAAGACACACGATATTATACAGGACATTGTGAGAAAGAGAGGAAGTAAAATTGTCAATTGTGAAATGAGTGTTCTCCAAGATGCCGTGCATCACTATTACGTTAATTGCTACAAACCATTTTGTAGACTCCAAGTGTTGTCAGATCGCTCCATGCTTACTATTCCCGAAGTGGTTCATAATTGTTTTCAACTATCTCGAAGTGTTGAGATAAAAATGCTGATTAAACGATGAATAAATAGGAAGAACGCGAGGTTAGCAAATAGGAAGAACGCGAGGTTGAAAAGAAAAAAAATCACTCCCACGTCATAGAAAAACTATGTTACATCGAAACGCTCCCAAGGTATAGAAAAACTATTTTACATTAAACGAACTACAGATTTGATTTTATAGTATTGATCACAAACCAGCAAGTCACACCTCCTGCTCTACTCCTACCCACAAGTAGCAAAATTAGAGCTGAACAAAACCTGTGCATAATGAAACATTTGTCTAGAAGCTCATCAAGAGAGGCTGTATCAATATTTTCTTAACGGATCAGGGAAACTGGACAAAAAACATTATCGAGATGGGGGGAATCATTGGCCCAGAAGCTGAAGAAAATTACTTGTTACAGGTGTGTTTATTCTTTGAAAATAAACACTATTATAACACTAATTTAGTTCATTAATTCATTAAATATCATTGTTAAACCGAATAATATTTCCCCTTTTGATAGCAAGTACGGTCTCTAATTGTACAAAAAGATTTGATAGACGTCACAGGACAAGTGTGGATTGGGTAAACAAAACGTGATGGCATTTCATAGACATTTATTAAACTAAACAATGTTTTCTTGTTCATTTACGTTAATATAATACATTCATTCCAAATGTTTCACAATCACTACTCTTCAATTTTTGTAAGTTGAACAGCTACAGGATTATTGTCATATTTT